>JAACJT020000021.1:4327043-4339221 GCA_009936485.2 Gymnarchus niloticus | reverse complement strand
ATAAGAGGGGGGCACAGGGGAGAGAGAATATGCATGAGCAGAGCAGCGATTCAAGGTGGCAGAATAATGGGTGAGAACAAAAATTAAACAGAAACAACAAATGGCCTTAAACGTTTTATTTGCCTGCCTAACACTTTAGCCCAGTACTGTATGGTCCCTGTAACGGACTGGTATGATATCGAGGGCATACGCCTGCCTCATACTATATGTTTGTCTTGTAGGGTTGAAACCACTTGATTGGAATAACAAGTTGGATGACACATGGATAGATAACTCTGTTGGACTTTATCAGAGCTTTCCAAACTGGGAGAGCGCAAAGTTAGCACAATTGGGGCGCATTGTGATGGATGAAAATGTAACGTTAATGTAGCCTTAATGCATGTATGTCAAGTGTCATGGTTAAACCATGAGACTCCCAGTTTGTGCTACCCCCCAGGACAATTTTCTTGTCACTGCCCTGCTCACACAATTTTCTTGTCAAAGTGGAGTTCAAATGGAGAGAGGGGACATTGGGAGGAGCAAAGGTCTTGCTATCAAGAGAAGGGGGGGCTGCTAAAAAAAAGTTTTGGAACCCCTGGACTAAGTTATGGCTGCAAAATACACAAAATTAAGAGCCTGATTAAAGGAAAGCCCATTTCCTGAAAATTTGGGATATCTTTCAAAATGCAATAAAAACAAAAATCTGTGATTTATTAGTTCACTATAACCTTTATTTAACTGACAAAACTACACAGAAAAGATTTAATATTTTTACTGACCAGCTTAATTGTATTTTGTAAATATAAAAAAAAATAGAATTTGATGCGTGCAACACACTCAATAAAAGTTGGGGCAGAGGCATGTTTACCATTTTGTTATGTCACCTTTCCTTTTAATAGTTTGGGAACTGAGGATACTAATGGTTGTAGTTTTGCAATTGGAATTTTTTGTCCATTCTTGCTTAATACAAGACTTCAGCTGCTCAACAGTCCATTGTCGCTGTTGTCTGATTCTCCTCTTCATGATGCGCCATACATTTTCAATAGAAGACTGATCTGGACTGTTAGCGGGATGGTCTTTTTCATCTTTGACACGGAGAACTCGATGTCTGATTTTCCCAAAAACAAGCTGAAATTTGGACTCATCTGACCACAGCACACGGTTCCACTGGCTTTCGGTCCATCTAAGATGACCTTGGGCCTGGAAAACTGGGCAGCGTTTCTGCGTATAATTGATATGGCTACCTCTTTGCATAATAGAATTTCAGGTTGCATTTCTAGCTACAGCGGTGGACTGTGTTAGGTAATAATTGTTTTTCAAAGTACTCTCGAGCCCATGTGTATATATTTGTCACAGTAGCATGACGGTTTCTCAGGCAGTGCCACCTCAGGGCTCGAAGGTTATGCACATTCAGCACTGGTTTCTGACCTTGCCCTTAATGTACTGAGATGTCTCCGGATTCCCTGGATCCTTTTACAATACTTCAGTGATCTTTTCACAATACACAACACTAATCTTTTCACAATGCTTTATTGATTTCACAACACTGTAGATTTTGGAAGATTTAAAGTCTCTGCAATTTTGCATTGGGAAATGTTCCTTTTGAACTGAGTAACAATTCTCTCATGAATTTTGGCACCAAGGGATGAGCCATGACCAATCCTTGTTTGCAAATACCGAGCCTTTGATGGATGCTACTTTTATACCCAGTCGTGATACCTCACCTGTTACCAGTTAGCCCACTTATTGTGGAATCTTCCAAACTGGTGTTACTTGAATATTCTGTAAACTTTTCAGTCTTATTTTAACTCTGTCCCAACTTTTTTTGAGTGTGTTGCAGGCATCAAATACTTTGTTTATATGTACAAAATACAGTTAAGTTGGTCAGTAAAAATATTGAAAATCTTTTCTGTATACATGCTTTTGTCAGTTAAATAAAGGTTCCAGTGAATTAATGAATCACAGCTTTTTGTTTTGATTGCATTGTAAAAAATTTCTCTAATTTTTTCTGGAAATGGGGTTTGTATTCCCTGGAATGTTTGTTTGGAAAAAAAAAAAAAAAATCACTTCTGGTGATTGGTATGGTGATTCTTTGTTTCAGGAGTGTTGCGTGTTGCCCAGTGTAAATTTACACTTCCACTTCGGCTTGTTAGTTGTCCTTCGACTCCATCCAAGCACGGCAAACACAAAATCACCATTGAAACCAACAAATCTCCAGTCAATCTTGCAGAACTCTTCCCAGGTACATCCCTTTTTCCAATGATGTTCTCAAGCGAATCATCTCCAGTAAGTACATTGTTGGAGGTATTTGACAACTGAGGCAGCTGGGTGGTGTAGTGAAGAGCATTGTGGCTTTACACTCCTGCATCTGACTTTTTGTATTGAATTTGCATGTTCTCATCATGAGTGTGGGTGGGAACTCTCGTTTTCTCACCCTTTCAGTTTTTAGATGTAAGTTCCTCAAATGATATGGTGTTTCAATATATAATTCATTTTATTGTGTACTAAATCTTGGTTTCAGATACTGACAACACCTGCTGGGATGTTTCTAAAATCTAATATTAACAGATAACCTTGCATTTAATGCTAGCTGGAATATTGTTGAAATGGTTAATTATATGGACTGAGATATGTGTCCTTGTGCATAATATAATAACATAATTGTATACAAATACAAGGCCTGTAAAATATAATTTCAGTTAGTCTTAGCTTACACTTCAGTAGTATATAGCTACAAATGGGAGACCATGTTGATGTTTTTGTTTATTTCTTCAAAATGTTCTTTTGTAGTGTAAACAAGGAAATGTAATGTGTATGTACTATGCCAGTTGTGCTGTTTTACTTCTGTCCTGTTTTTACCTCATATTTTTCTTCTCTCACCTTTTCATGTTTAATTCTTCCTGTGGAAGACTTTCTGATGAACTCTGAGGATAAGGAAGGCAATGCTCTGGCCTTTCAACTTATTGCAGGCTCTGTAGTCACTGTACAGGCTTCCAAGACATCTCGTGAGTACACACACGCACACACACACACCTTTTTATGTAGGTTCTTGTCCTCCTGCTTTTTCTCACTCTGCAATCATTGAGAAGACTAATGAAATTGCAGTATTCCAGGGAATACATACATGCACACACAAGGCACATTCACATGCTTTCACCTGCTTCCTGGTAAATAGGCAGTTCAAAAAACTTAATGCAAGGCTATACTCTTGATACAATGAGGGCCATATACAAATTATTCCTTCTATTTTCTATATTTTTTGGGCTGTCCGGCATTTTTTTTATTAATCTCCATTTAAAATGATCGTTTTTCTTTCCCCCAACTGGTGTTATTTTAATATTTTCACTTTCTCAGAACGCTACCGGATCCAGAGTGAAGCCTTTGAAGATATGTGGCTAGTGACCAAGGAGCTTGTACAGCGCATTAACAACTATTTTGCCAAACAAGGAGTCAAAGACTTCCAGAAGAGCTTTGTAGGACCTATCCCTTTGACAGAATATTTTCAGATTGTGGACCACCATTTTGAAGTGAGCTCCTGCTTACCTATCAAATGTGTGTATGAATAAATAAATAAATGTACAGATACATACACATAAAACCACATGTGCATACAAGACACTCTCTGTTGTTATATTTCTACCCTCCATTTGCATTTTATTCTCTTCCCATGAAAATACTTGTCTGCTAGCTTAAAGCCGGGATCAGTTCTTTTTTGTCTAAACAAAAGCTGTGCACAAAATATTCCTCCTAAAACCTTAAGATCTAACTAACTCTCATTTGGTGGTTTGAGTGACTGCCAATGTGAGGGCTGCTGAAAAACAATCTTTGGTCATTGCCCTGTCATTTAGTTAAAAAAAAATAAAGTCCAGTGGAACAATATGTTATGACACAGAAGCAAGAATTATGTAGGGTTATCTAGCAGTAAATGTATGAGAATGTGATCAAATTATTTGGTTACCTGAATTCTGTTTCACTCTGTATCAAGACAGTACTGAAAAAGTGATAGCTGTTTCTTGTTAGCTATAGCTAGTCTTTTGTAAACAAAAACACTGGTGTTCTAAAGTTAGCTTTGACTGGGTAATCATGCTCTTTCCTGGAACAGCCACACATTCTTTAGGTTGATCTGTAGTGGTGTGTATTTCATCTGAAAAAAACCTTCTGTGTAAAATTACCAAGAGGACAAAAAAATGACCTTCTTCATGGCAGAAATCACTTTGCATTGGAATTACTGGTATCTAACTGCCCCACAATATTTAACTAATAGACACTTAACTGGCCAGACTGCCAAAAGAGCATGGTCTCTTTGACAATGGAGGAGGCATGGCTTGGTTTTGCTGTCCCTTGTCCTTCAGATTTATAGACATGGCTTGGTTTTCAGATTTATTGAACACTTTTTAGACTTTTACTAGTTGTTGTAATCTAAGGTTGCAATAACATTGGAACACTGTATTGGTTGCATTGCAGCTGCGTGTAAATGCTGGGAAGTATCAAGATTTGCTGTCTGAGAGAGCAGTGCAATTTCGTGCCATCCAGCGCCGCCTGTTGACACGGTTCAAAGACAAGACCCCGGCTCCATTGCAGAACTTGGACACCCTGATAGAAGGCACCTACAGACAAGTAAGGGTCTGCTTTTGTACATGCACGTTTAAACAAACACACAGGCAAATCCCAACCACAACTTCTAGATTTGTGGGAAATGTTCATTATATGAAAAATGTTTGAGTTAGCAGCAGAATTCAGGAATTGACCTACATAATTTCAGCCATCAGTTCTATGTGGTCTGCTGTTTGTGTCTCCACTGATTCTCTAAGCAGTGTAAAGCACGTCACCAGTCTTCACACAATGATAGAAGTACATCAGTGTGGAATTTTTGGACAATAGATTGATTTTTTTAGTTCTAAGAAGGAAGAGAAAAGTAACTGGGCCACTTGCTACATCAGTCTTAGTTGAAAACAACCATTCTTCCTCTTAGCTGCACGGTTTTTCCACTCTAATCACCTGATTATGTCTGGAAATAATACTCTTCTTTGCTTTTCATCCTCTTGTCTTTTTGAGTGCAGTATGTATTGTTTTCTTCAGCTGACCCTGTCATCAGTGTGAAATTGGAAGTGTATATGTCCAGGTGGTATCCGAATAGAATTTGATGCCTTTTTCGAAATCACCTCATAGTACTTCTGCTGCTTTACTGCAGGGAAAGGTTCTCATAATTGCTGATTATTCTATAATACATATGCAAGCATAATGTAATGAACTGATATCCCGTCTAGGTTTTCCCCAGAGGGAAAAAAGAAAAACTTGGAATAGGGAAAAATCTTGCCACAGTCCCAGGAATAATGAGGGGTCAGAGCGTTTGTCCTAATCAGGGTAGTCATTCTCTGGAGGTCTTTGGTAAAGACAGAGAAAAACACCTTATCAAAGTAGCACGCTTTGTCGCTGCTATGTGAGTTTGTATGTTCATTGCCGTCTGGATTATTTTTGGCGCTGTTTGTTTCACCTCCTGAGTTTGCATCATCTTTGATTGTCTTTTGCGTTGTCTTTTGATCGCACCGTCATTCCACCCACGTCTTTACTGACATGGTTGATCTCCTCAAGCAATTATTGTTCTTATGAAGGGTG
Source organism: Gymnarchus niloticus (assembly GCA_009936485.2). Classification (NCBI taxonomy): domain Eukaryota; kingdom Metazoa; phylum Chordata; class Actinopteri; order Osteoglossiformes; family Gymnarchidae; genus Gymnarchus; species Gymnarchus niloticus. The sequence continues at coordinate 4,333,626 of JAACJT020000021.1, read as the reverse complement.
CTAATCGAGAAAGGATGAGTGTTTGGCACTTCCCCCTGGCTGGGGGCCCACACTTGGATTGTATCCTATGCTGCTAGGGTGGGCCTCAGGTCTGCTCGGTTCTTTAATGAATGGGCAGTAAATTACATCCGAAGAGTCTGACTGTGCAACCAGGGTGGCACTTTAAGGGCTTCAGCTACCCCTAAAATACCCATAGCACCCCTGAATATTTTTACCTTATTATTTTTTTTAATTTGTAGTAAGTACTCATTTTAAATTCACAACAAAATTGTACAGATGAATAAACATATCTAGGAGTAAAATAAAGTGACATGGTCTGTTTTTCGGTAATGCACAGTGTGGAGTTTTTGGTTTTTTTTTTGGTTCAATAAGGATGCTAAAAAAAACTGCAATTAATTGCTAGCTGTTAGAACCCTAACCCTAGCTTAACCTTAGCAAGATAAGATTGAAAATGGGCCATTTCATTGTTCATAAACAAAAAAATGAACAAGGACACACCGTCAGTATCACTTTAGAGTTCCTATCCCTCATGAGGCCTTACAAAGATGCATTGACAAACTTGTTTAAGTTAATATCCATTTCGCTCACACTTCCTGTGATATGAGTGAGTTGTGAGCAGAGTTTTCACATCTCCTTCCTTTAAAAAAATGACCTTGAGGAACAGCAGTAGAACTGCTCACACCAGTAACTTGTGACTATGCGCATAAACTCTGAAAGAACAATTACCCTCAATAGCTAGCAGATTATTGATCCTTTTTCCATGTGATACATAAAAAGGATGCATTGTTCTATTATGAAAAACGTCTAATTGCAAGTGTAGTTTTTTTTGTCTCTTCTACTTCAATATAATCAATTTAGCATTACAACCCCTCCTTCTCACAAACACAAGCACTCATGTAGCACCTCACTCTGTTGAAAACAGCCTTGTTTCTGTCTAGGTTGTTGTTTTGCTCATATTAATCGAAGTTGGGCTGTGTAATTCTGTTGTGTAGTCTGTATATTTAAGCTGAAAGTTGTGTTCTTGACAAAATGGTTGAATTCTTTTATTATAAATAGGACCTGTCAGGGTTATGCATGCTGTGTGAAAGAGCCTGTAAATCCATTAGCAGAGTTGCAACTGCAACAGTTAACTTTGCACCCAAATTATCAATCACCCATTATGCACCGACAAGAAAAAACTGACTGGCCCGACCACCGCTGTGCATGCTAAAAGTAAACAATTGAATATGTTATTTATATATACACATCTGAGAGCCAAAACATTATGACCATGCCTTAATAGAACAATTGGGTCTTACCAGCAGCAACATGAGGACCTATAAAGATACAAATTAGAAATGGGGTATAAACCAACATGTACATGCTGACCAGATGTAGTTGAGCTAAATGCTCCTGGTAACTTGTCCATCCTAGCGAACCAGGTCCACCCCTATAAACAGTTCGTTGAATCAAACAACCAGAATGGATAGAACCTGTAAACATAAGTCTTTCAGTTGCAGGCAAAATCTGATTACGAGGTATGTCTTCAGATCTTTGTTCTTTTGTGGAGTTAGCATATTATGTGCACATGTCTTTACTCTTTAGAGACCCCAGAATATTTTTCAAATTATATTAAAATACAATGAAAAGTTTTCTTCTGACAGTAAAATGCCACTTGTATTTTTTTCTGTTAAGGTTTTCATACCATAACAGGCTCAAAAAACACAGCAAGTTTTCATCTTTTAAATCCAGTGGCTATTGGTAAAAACCCCCCTTTTCCAATATATTGCAGCATCCCCCAACATGGGCTGAGCTGTTGAGTAGTTTGTATGGATTAAATGGTGACAAGGGGGATGTGTGGAGCATTGCAGTATGAGTAGAGAGAATTCTTGCTCTGAGAGAAAACTGAGTTCTGTTCATATTATAAATGTACTGTATGTGTGTATATACATGACAAACAGGAAATATTGAATGGTCTTTGATATATATTGAATGAATACTGATATATTGAGTGAAACTTGATATATATAGAATGAAACCTGATATATATTGAATGAATCCCAATATATATGGAATGAAACCTCATATACATAGAATGAATACCGATAGATATTGAATGGAAACTAATATATATTGAATAAATACCGATATATATTGAATGTAACCTGATATACACTGAATGAATACCGATATATATTAAATGAAGTCTTTATATATATTGAATGAATACTGATATATATAGAATGAAACCTCATATATATTGAATGAAACCTGATATATATTGAATGAATACCAATATATTTAGAATGAAACATGATATATATGGAATGAATGCTAATGGAATCGACGCTGGTGAATAGAGTGCACGATGAGAACTGCCTGCAAAGAAATTCAATATTTTTTAAATTATCTTTGGCAATTTTGTGATGAACAATTTCTCTTTTTACAGAAAAAAATATATATTGAATGAAAAAAATGATATATATACAATGAACGTGAAATTACAGATAGGCACTGCTTTGAACTTTGTTGGGTCTTCCACTACAAGGCGTGCAATGAGGGGGCATGTTATTAGGATGTCAAAAGTCTAAATATGGCAAAAAGAGCCAGAGCTCTAGTGCAGTCTCTCCTAAACAATGAAGGTTTCAAAGAAACCATTGCAAATGCATGCAGCAACAGCATTGCTGCTGTCCCTAATGCACAGTCATCATTTGAAAGAGTAGATGATGAAGTATGCTCAGTTTTCAACAGAGGTGCGCAAACTATTAAGAGGGCCAGATTATCTGAAGCCAGAGCCGAGTGTATTTTTAAGAAGTGGTAACCTAATACAAAACAGCAGTAATTTCAACCTAAATGCCAGTGGCATATCAAACCCACAGCAATCACCAGCTCTGTCGTATAATTTGAGGCGTTTGCCCAGAATTAACAGCAGATGACAGACCAGGTAAGGTCTGCTCGTAGAAAACCCTTAAGGAAATAGTTTCACAGGCCTTACTGTACCAAAACTGCAAGCTAGTATTACATTAACTTGACATTTCTCACTTTACTTCAACGATGGCTAGGCACTAACTAGCCATGAATTACTTAACTTGAACAAAAGCATTTAAAAGCTTACGAAATGGAGAAAACTCCGTGCTTACTTAGATTCATGTTTTGTGCTTATTATCAGAAAAAATTAGCTGTGAGTACAATAGAATAATAATAGCATTCTTATTGCAATGTTTTCATCTAAAATATCAGACTGCATACAGATTGGAGTATTCGTTCACAGAGACAGAAGAATGGCGGCAACAGAATCAGATGGCAAAACAGTGAAGGTTTACTGGTGGGTAATGGGGTGCAAGGAACAAGGGGTGAACGAGGGTAAGGTACAGGTACACAGAAACACGGGAAACTAGGAAGACTTAAGGGAAAACATAAACTAGAGGGGCCTGTGAAGAGAACATATTTAATAATACTATGACTTACCATGAGTAATTTTTACATCTTCCAGACCTACAGATATTTTCACTATTGAGACTCCTTACAATGTTGGTTAAACACAGCAGGATATTTTGAGTGAAAGGTACCAGACATCATCTAATCATTTATATAAGAGGATAAATGCTAATTAGTTTATGTATTGAAATTTCTTGTTAAAGACATTGGGTCATATTGGATTTGATCAGAAGAGTACTATGAATGATTTCTTAATATTCCTTCAGTCAAGACAATCATGTAACATTTTCGATGTGAGCTTAGACAGCACCATAGCACAGTAAATACTAATTTGAGAGCAATTATTGACTTGTTTCTTCTTTTAAACTGAAGTTATATATATGGATGCGCTGATTTGATTGTGCCAATACTGAGCAAAAAAAAGGATTGGTTATTTGGAAAAAAAAGTACATGGGCAACATGCTGTGCATATGTGCACCATTTTAGCAATAAAAGTCTCATAAATACATGAAATTTACACCAATCATTTTTGGAATTATGTTTTTCTGACTTGAAGAGTCTGGCTACATCCAGACTACAGCATTTTCATTTAAAAATTGTGTTTTTAATGGAAAATGATCTCTGTCCATACTAGCATTTATACACTATTTATGAAAGTATCTCTGCCCACACTAAAATGATCAAAAATGCACGATTTTCCTGTAATGAGCAGGATCCAATCAGGAAAGGACCATGTAATAAGCACGAACAATCAGAGCACAAATAGAGTCTGCGTTCTCAAACCTATCCATTTTCCCCCTTCCACACTGCAACACTGAGCTGTTTTTTTCAGAAATATACAGTTCTGCTGAGTGTGTTCAGAAATCTCCAAAAATGTCAGGGTAGTTTGAATGAAAGACAAAAACGGAGACTTTGTTCTTCTCGTTGGCTTGCTCTCTGGGAATCTTGGACCAGGGATTATTGAATTTTTGACAAAGTAGTGTGGATGTAGCCTCAGTAATATCTGAGAGAGGCATTTGTTGGAGTTTTTTGCTCTTTGTTTGGGGTTTGTTGCTGTTGCATACGTCAGCCTAACTGCAGTGAAAATAGTGAGAGGTTTGATGAAAATCCTGTATTTTTTTACTGGAAATAGCAAGACCTCTTCAGTTGTAGGCAAGTGGGGGTGCCAGAAAACATGTTTTTTTACTTAGAACGCATGCAAATATACGTCTCTTAACCATGAGATAGCAGCAAATGCTGAAAACTGTGAGACTTTATATGTATGCCACTTCAAATCATGGATTGCTAGCACCCTGATCACTTTATTCTTATTTTATAAGAAAAACATATTAAAAAGAATATATTTAATATTTTTGTGTCAAAGAAGTGCCAAAACATTCAAAATGAACTTTTTGAAGAATACCTAGAGGGAGGAGGGCAAACTCAAAGGTATGTCTAAAATACAGTGGGGATTGCAAGGTCCTGGATTCCTAATGACCTGATGCATGCATTTGAGGGTTAAGCGGAAACAGAAAGAGTGTTGGATCAACCAGTATGAGTATCGACCAGTATTTAAGGTTGTGTTGTCAGTATCATAACAGAGATGGAAAGAGTGGTATCAAACCATCCTTAGTTTAAAAAAACCCTAAAAAGAAGCTTTGTAATGCTGACCCACCTACAAATGGCACAAATGAGGAAACATAATTTGTTAGTGCTACATTTATACCAATTTGTGCCACAAAAATGAGGATTTGTGCCATTACATTTTTTAAGATGTTAGTGATTGTTTATCTTTTGGCAGTGATGTCACCAAGCTGCCCTCCAGTGGAGCAGGAACCCAAATTCGGGCTCGTTGATTAGTGCTACATTTGTTCTGGTTTGTGCTGTTTAAAGCAACGTTCTCTTAGTTTTTGAGTTATCAGCGTTTCATTTTCTGACAGTGATGCCATCCAGTCTGCCTACAATGGCTCAGGGACCCCAAACCGGGCTCGTTGGTTAGTGCTACGTTTGTGCGGGTTGTGCCGTTTAAAGCACCATTCAATCTCTTTTAGTTTTAACAAATGAAAGTAAAATTAATTAATTAATTTATTATTATTTTTATCTTCCATGGCAGGGGAAAGCCATGGAAGCGATGCCAGTGCCTATCTCACTCCCAGAGGGCACGGGGCACAAGGCAGGGGAATGCCATGGAAGCGATGCCAGTGCCTGTCTCACTCCCAGAGGGCATGACCCGGTTGATATTACTGAAGGTGGTGATAGGAAAACTATGACAGTTTATACATATGATGTTCTGCATTGAACAGCAGTTTGAAGTACACAACTTGTTATCCCCTGTAAATAAACGTTACGTTTTTTCCATTGTATCGGCAGGTTACTGGGCTAGTTTCATAATTTTTGTGGCCGTTTACTGAAACATTTTTATTATGTCTTCAGCAAGTTTCGAACTGGCTAATCCACACCACTATTAATTTCTGTTTATTTTAAATTAGATTTACATTATCAATGGAAAATTCATATTCCATGTTCTCCTTTCAGCCAAAATCAGCACGGTGTTCCCCCTTTATGTCACTTTCTGTGTTTGCATTATCGCTCTCACAAGCATGGCTTCATTCTGAAGTTAAGTGCTGGGGTCGGCATACTTTAGCTGACAGGGGAATATGCATAGCAGTGAGATGGAAAACAGGCTTAAAGGCCTAACAGGAGAATACAGCAGTTTGAAAACAGAAGAAATTCCTTACTTATTGCATTTGTGTTCGTTTTTATATATTCTAATGTGAAATAGTATTGTTTTTTATCCTGAGCAGATATAAAATTCTTGTTCAGGAAAATGGCCTTAAACTTTTCTGTTGGCTGCCTAAGACTTTAGTACAGTACTGTATATGTCTCCTAGGCAGTGGTGGTTCTGGCTTATTTGGCACCCTGGGCAAAACCAACCTGAAACACATCCCGGAGAAAAAAACTGTGGGCTTCTTGTGGTGCCCCTGTAATGATGTCGCCTGGGACTGTTGCTCATCTTGCCCATGACTCGAACCACGCCTGCTCCTAGGGGGCATAAAATGCAATGCAGGGGGTATCTTGAATATGTTTCCAGTTCACAGCAGTTCCAGTTAATTTTGTTGTTGTTTAGTCACGCAGTCGTGTCCGACTCTTCGCGACTCCATGGACCACAGCACGCCAGGCCGCCCTG
>JAACJT020000021.1:4312269-4326943 GCA_009936485.2 Gymnarchus niloticus | reverse complement strand
GAATAGAGGTGTGCACCCTTGCGAAGCAGATGTCCGCGTCAGTAACGTACTCTGGCCCCATTCCCGCTAGACGCGGCAATGAAATTTACAGCAGATCATCGTCGCTGCGTCGTTGACTGTCGGAATGGTGCCAAGTAAATGATGTGGGTTTCATAGATAACTGGCGGACTTTTTCGGGCAAGCCTGGGCTTTTGAAGAGAGACAGAATTCACCCTACGTGGCCTGGTACCGCTCTCTTATCGAAAGCATAGGCCTAGCTAATAGTCTTAATGGAAAATCTTAACTAACCAGAGCCAAGTCCAGGCTGCAGATTCGACTTAACTGACCGTGTGCTAGTTGCTTAGAGTTGTCATCTGAGGTTCCTAATATTGAGACTCTCTGTTTCCTGCACTTATAATCGTGGAGGACTGTTCCGCAATAACGTCTGCTTTAACAACCTGATAAATATCGTTAGAATCATTGCCACAAAGTACCTGTAAGGTCAGGCTGAAGTTGGGGCTATTTCTTTCCACTTGTCAAAATATCTTGGACACTGTTGCTCCCTTTAAAACCCTGTGTCCTAGACCTAAATCTTAGCACGAGTGGTGTCATTCAGCCAGGGTTATCAGACTGGAATGCAGGAGGGCTGAGTGAAAGTGGAAAAAAGATAAACTGCAGGTACCATTTGATATTCTGAAGGAAAACTGGTGCAGGTATCAGAAAACTAAATATTACTTTGAAACTGAACTGAAAACTGACTCAATATTTCTCTGATATTGTCTCAAAGAATTATAAACCTGGTGTTCTATTCAGCATCATTAATGCTGCTCTTAATGCCACACAAGCCCACAGTCTAGATGTCTCCTCTGATACCTATGAGGAATTTTTGAAATTCTTTCTGGATAAGATTACCACCATTAGAGCACTTATTATACCTCCTTCCTATGACCCTTCAATTGCTGTTACCTGTTTGGCTTTGCTTAGATGGTTTGAGCCTGTTTCACTTTCTCTTCTTCAGGAAATCATTAGCTGCATGAAATTATCAGCCAGCCCTACAGCTGCTGTTCCACCTTGTCTTTTTAGAGATTTTCAAGACTATTGGACCAAGTATTCAAGCAATTATGAATAGTAGTCTCGCCACAGGTATGGTTCCTGAGCAATTTAAACATGCTATTATGCAGCCTTTGATTAAAAAACCTAATTTGGACACCTCAGTTCTCTCTAACTTTAGACCAATTTCTACGCTCCCATTTCTGTCCAAACTTCTGGAAAAACTTGTTCTTTTACAATCGCAATCTTTTCTGGACAGGCAACGTATTCTTGAACCTTTCCAGTCTGGCTTTAAAACCTTTCATAGAACTAAGTCAGCTCTTTTAGAAGTTTTTAATGACCTTTTATTAGTTACTGATTCTTTTAGATCTCACAGCAGCATTTGATAATTGATCACAATATACTCATCTCTCACCTGGAGCATTGTGTGGGCATTAAAGGCACCGCGTTGGAGTGATTTAAATCTTACCTGTCTGACAGAAGTTTTTTTTGTCAGTATTGGTGACTGTATCTCCTCCTCAGCACCTCTCCACTGTGGAGTCTCCCAGGGATCTGTCCTACAGTCTATCCTTTTTTCTCTATACATTCTTCTCCAGGATCTATTTTAAGAAAATATGGTGTTTCTTTTCCTTGTTTTGCTGACTGCATTCAAATCTACCTGCCTTTAAAAGGGAAAGATAACTTTTTAAAACCGTTGTTGGACTGCCTGGAGGACATCAAAGCTTGGATGGCTTTAAATTTTTTAAATTTCAATGAGAGTAAAACAGAGGTACTCGTTTTTCGTGGGACTAGTTCTTCTCTGCAAAGAATTATGGACAGTGACTTTAAAATGGACAAACAGATCAGCTCAGTGGTGAAGTCGTTTCAGTTAAGACTCTTATCCAAAGTCAAGCCGTTTTTATCATTTGATTTTGAGAAAGCATATACATGTGTTTATTTCATTGCGGCTTGAATACCATTATGCCCTATACTCAGGGGTTAGCCAAGCTTCCCTTTCCTGCCTACAGCTAGTACTGAATGCTGCAGCGCGTCTTTTAACACTCACTGAGAGGTGTGATCACATCACCCCAGTACTCGCGTCTCTCTATTGGCTTCCTATACAGTTTATGATAGACTTCAAGGTTCTTCTGCTTACCTTTAAAGCTATAAGAGGACTTGGCCCCTACCTACCTTACTGATCTCATTATTCCATATACTCCTGCTAGGTCTCTCAGGTCTGCTGATCTGTTTCTGTTAACTGGCAGAAAGGCTTGGTTAAAACAGAGAGGAGACCGGGCTTTCTCTGTCCTAGCCCCTAAACTGTGGAATGGTTTACCTTTGGATATCAGAATGGCCCCTTCACTGCCTGCTTTTAAATTTCATCTTTAAACATATTTTTATTCTTTAGCTTTTAATTCAGTTTGAGATTGGTTTGGCTATTGTTTTAAAGTTTTTAAATTTTGTCTTGTTGCGTTGTCTTTTTGGGTTGTTTTACCGATATATGTTCTGTACAGCACTTTGGGTTCAACACCTGTTGTTTTAAAAAGTGCTTTATAAATAAACTTGACTTGAGGCTCTGGAATGTGAGATCTGTGGCCCCAAGGCATTGCTTATAAATCATATCATAACCGACTCAAGTCTTAGTATTGCTCTGCTTGACAGAAACTTGGCTTAAACAAGACAATTACGTGGCGCTAAATGAGTCTGCCCCTCCTGGGTACACCTACAAAAACAACCCTCGTCCTAATTGCCAAGGTGGTGGTGTTGCTGCCAAATTTAAGTCCAGTCTAGCTGTTTCTGAGAAGTTATTTACAAATGTAGCACGTTTGAAATCCTGGTCTTTACTGTTGTCAGCTCATGTGCTCATCACTCCGCAGCTGTCTGTTAGGCCTACTCTTGTTGTCGTTTATAGACCACCTGGGCCATGAAGCAGTTTTATTCAGGAGGTTTCTGACTTCCTGTCTGATCTAGTTGTTGCTATTGACAAAGCTGTAATTGTTGGGGATTTCAATATCCACATGGAAAATGACTCTGATCTTTGCAGTATGGCATTTGCTTCCACTTGAATATGTTGGTATTGTGCAGAATGTAGTAGGGTCTATTCACTCAGGTAACCACACTCTAGACTTGATTCTCAGTCACGGTATCCCTGTGGACCATGTGTCTATCCTCCCTCTAAATCCTGCAGTCTCAGATCACTCTCGCCTAACATTTGAAGTACATCTTAGATCTGCTTTTCTGCATGTTTCCAAAGCGAGTGTGAGTCGTATTACTCCCTCAACTGCAGCTGCTATTGTTAACAGGCTTCCCCTGGTGTTCTCCCAGATTGGTAAGGACACAAATGAATCTGAGATTGAACAGGTATCGATAAATATTGATCACTCACTTTGTATCAGTCTTGACTTGTTGCTCCTTTTAGGAAGAAAATGCTTAAAGATAAGAAATTACCTGTGCTCCTTGGTATACTGACTATACCTGTGAACTTAAAAACACTTCAGGGAAATTGGAATGTAAATGGTGCTCATTTAACTTGAAGGTTTTCAAAATTGCATGGAAAGATAGTCTTTTAAAGTACAAATAAGCCCTGGTCACAGCTAGATCCACATAGCTCTCCCAACTGATAGACAATAACAAAGGCAATACTAGATTCCTGTTCATTTCTGTGTTTAAACTAACTAGAATCATTCTGAATTATACCCACTGTTATAGCTATCGTATAAGCTATATCACAGAGTTCAAAGGTGTCCTTACGCGTAAATAAACCAATGTCCAGACCTTCAGATGCCATTGGGTGATGTTCCCGTTTAATGAAATCCACAGAGATGATGAATTTTCAGTTGATGAAATGACAGTCCAACTTGTTCTGTATTGTTACTGCAATGTTGCGTTTACTGTATTGCTGCTGTACAAGTCACAAATTACAGATTGCGGATTACAAACCACATTTCACGGTTCATGGATCACGCTCACGAGACTCATGATAAGAGCCGTATCCTCCCACACTTATGTGTTCATGCTTCCCATACCTGCGACCTTTTAACCCCAAAAGCCGCCTCATCACATGATGTCATGTATACTACCCTCTAGTGTTACCATACAAAAACAGCAAACCTCATTAAGGCTCTTACACACCAGCCCCAGAATTGTGATAATGTACTTACTTTACATTCAAGGAGCTTAATGTATATAAAAATACATAGTTTCAGGAATAGCTTCATTTACCGGATCTGAATTTCCAAAGCTCTACAGCTCAGCTTCCTGCAACAAAGTTTAGATATAGGCTATTCCAGCTGTCTGGTTTTTGCCTTCAGTTGAACGGCGCAAACTACACCATTTTTGTCAGGGTAGGTCTGTGTTACTCTGCCCATTAGCCAGGAGCCACAGGATCTACAATGACCACAATGTCTTCCACTGTGAAGTTTATTTGTGGTCGTGCCTCTCCTTCTTGACAATGCGAACAAGGTGCTCCCATACTCCACCATGATGAGGTCCTACAGGAAGATTGAAATTCCAGTTCACTCCTTTCTCAGCCAGAACATGCTGAATCTTGTTGTGGTTTAGTTCCGCCAGAGCTTCCCTCAGCTCTCTTTCAGCATCAATGAAATTTGTGCCATTATCTGATCTGATTTGAGACACTTGACCTCGACGATACATTAAACGTTGGCTAGCATTTATACAAGAGTCAGTGTCAAGTGAATAAGCTACTTCCAGATGCACTACCCTACTTGCCATACAAATGAATAGAACTCCATATTGTTTTACCATACTGCATTCCTTGTTAATCTCAAATGGACCAATGCAGTCAACACCCACATTTGTAAAAGGTGGTAAATTTGGTTGAATCCTTTCGGCAGGCGTCAAGTCAGCCATTTTTTGTTCTCCAGCCTTGCCTTGAAGACGTCTGCAAACTATGCAATCAAAGATTATCTTCCTACAGGCAGAGATGTCTAGTTATCCAGTACCTCCTCCAAACGGAAGACAACATGATTTCTGCCTGCATGACCCAAGTGCTGGTGAAAATGCTGTAAGATAAGTTTGGACACATGTTGGTTCCTTGACAGAATGACTAGCTGTTTCACTTCTTCAGGCACAGCAGCCTTACTGAATCCCCTTCCTACTCGCAAGAGTCCATTCTTCAATGCCGGATCAAGCCTGTAAAACCTACTGCTCTTCTTTATGCAATCCCCACCTTTGAGGGCAGCAATCTCTTCATAAAACTCTTCTTGGTAAAACCAAATAATTGAAACTTCTGCCCTTTCAAGATCCTAAGTAGTAAGTGATTTGCGTTTTAGCTGCATCGCTACATGAGGTCTATCCTAAGCCTCTGCCAGTTTCATTAGCATTTCTTTAATTTTTAGCATCCATGCAGCAGAGGTTTTGAGTTTGTTAAAATCTGAGAAGTAGTTTAAAAACAACTTGGTATAATTTGGTATACTTTGAGACACAGAAGCATTTACAATCAGACCTTTCTTAACTTCTGGATCATTCTCACCAATGCACAATCTGTCTACCGGGGACATTGTCCATTCTTCTACCTCCTTTGAAAGAAATTCTGGACCCTTCAACCACTTCCTGCATTTTTGAAACTCTTCAACACTTAAACCTCTAGATGCTTCGTCGGCTGGATTTAACTTTGTTCCTATGCGTCTCCATTGTGTAAACTCTGTAGCATCCCTTATCAGGGCCACTCTGTTTGTCACAAATGTCTGGAACCTCCTAGTTTAATTTCCAATGTACCTCAGTGCAATCACACTGTCTGTCCAAAACACTGACAAATCCAAGTTAAGCTGCAACTCCTTCTTGAGCGTTCTATCCACCTGAATTGCCAAAACAGCTGCTGTGAGTTCAAGCATTGGGATGGTTGTCTGCTTCAGTGGAGCCACCCTAGATTTTCCCAGCATAAAAGCAACATTGGTTTCCTGCTTTTTATTCTTCAGCCTCAAATATGAGACCGTTCCATATCCATATTCATTGGCATCTGAAAAATGATGTCATTGTGCATACAAGTATAATCCAAAATCCTGTGTCTTTATACATCGGTTCACCTTCAGCTGTGCAACATCATCAAGATTAGCTAACCATTGTGACCACTGTTTTAAAAAGGTCTGTGGCAGCTCTTCATACCAGCCAAAGTTCTGCCTGCACATTTCCTGTAACATTCCTTTGACTGGCAAAATTAATGGAGCTAGAAATCCCAGTAGATTGTATGCTGTAGATGGAGCTAATGACTGACAGAATGCCACGGCAAGTATAAGGACGTTTTTCCACAGTAAGTTTAACGGTGAAAGTATCAGAATCTGCACACCAGTGTAGACTAAGTGCTCTTTCCACTGGCAAGTTCTTTGTCAAGTTCCTTGGTCGCTTTGGATTTGTGCACTTCAGGAATGCTGAGCCACACTGCACGACTGTTACTCATTGACTTTGACAACTGAAATCCCCCTTTGGAACAAGCTGCTGTTAGACTGTACACCATTGCAATTGCTTCAACTGCTGTAGGTAGATACTTCAAACAGTTATCTACGTAAAAGGTCTGAAGAATGGTATTCAAAACATAGGCTTCAAAATCAGCTTTGTAATCTTGTGTAAGCCTTTTCAATGCATAATCAGCACAATTTGGTGAAGACACTGCACCAAATAGATGAACTTTCATCCTATATTCTGCAGGATTTTGGTTGACATCTCTGCCAGGAAATCACAAAAACCGCAGGAAGTCTATGTGCTTCTCAGAAACCTTTACTTGATGGAACATAGCTTGTATTTCTTCCATGACAGTAATTGGTTCCTGTCTGAATCTTGTGAGGACGCCCAGCAAAGAGTTACTAAGGTCAGGGCCTTGTAACAATTGGCTGTTCAAAGAAGTCCCCTTAAAGGCAGCACCACAGTCAAACACCATCCTCAAGTGTTTTCTTTCTTGGATGGAGACTCCATGATGAGGGATATACCAGAGATTTACATCCTTCCGATTCAGCTGATGATCTGGTACAATCTCTGCTTAGCCTTCATCAACGACATCAGAAAGGAAAGATACATACTCCTTGTGAAACTTTGTCCTTCTTTAACCTTCTTTGCATATTCACAAGATGATGTTCTGCCATCCTACAATTGTTTGGCATGGTGACATCAGAAAACCTAAAAGGTAGATCAATACAATAATGACCATATTGCGCTTTGACAGAAGTATCCATAATCTTCATAGATCTTCATATGCAATTGTATAGATGAAGAATTCAGAAGTCCTGGTTCCTTTCAGTTGATGAAATGACAGTCCAACCTGTGCCGTATTGTGTGGAAGAAATTTGGACCATGGAAGAAATTTGCACCAAACGTGGACCTTTGTGTTGCAAAAAGCGTTTATTTGTACGTATGCATACGGGAGAGGAGCTCCTCTACAGATCCGAGGTCACTCACTCTCCCCGTGCAGCTGACAGTCCCACAATTTATACTTTCTACATACTTGCCTCAGACACTGTCCTTGATGGACTGCCCAGGTGTATCTTCCTTTAATCAGTTGTTTAACTCGCTCTTAACTCCCTTCTCCCAAACGTCCTCGAACATTCTGTTTATCACCGTGAGAAACATTTTACTTCATAAGAGTTCCGGGGTATAATCTTCAGCTTTGCACACATTATTACTCCATTCTTTTTCTGTTAGTAATAAACTTATTAATACATAAGCTTAACAGTTAGTCCTTGCACACACAATTTGCAGTTCTGTTAAATATGTTAAGCGACATGATTCCATTATTCTAACGACAATTACACATCAGGCAGTAAGCAATAGTTCATATCAGGCATTAAGCAATATTTCATAGGAACACACACTCGTCTTATTTTATTCCACATTTGTTACTGCAATGTCGCATTTGCTGTATTGCTGCTGTACAAGTCACAACTTACAAATTGCAGATTACAAACCACATTTCACAGTTCACGGATCACGCTCACATGACTCATGATAAGAACCGTATCCTGCCACACCTATGTGTTCATGTTCCCCGTACCTGCGACGTTTTAACCCCAAAAGCCATCTCGTCACATGATGTCATGTATAGAACCCTCTAGTGTTACCATACAAAAATAGCAAACCTTATTAAGGCTCCTACACCCACAGATTCCAACCTCTCTCAAAAGCAACAACTTTTTCGCATTCTTCAGTGGTAAAATAGCTAACATCAGAGAGATAATTCAAAGTAGTACCTCTGTCAGAAATTGCTGTCGGACTCCGCTCGGTCCTGCTGTAGTGGATAGAAGCAATGCAGTAATATTGGATTCCTTCTCCTCTGTAGGAGAATCTGAACTTCTAAACCTGATATCATCCTCTAAAACAGCTCGCTCTATGTTGGATCCTATTCCTACAAGGCTTGTTAAAGAGATTGCTCCATCTATTAGTAGTATTTTACTAAACATGATTAACTCATTACTAAGTCTTGGATATGCACCAAAATCGCTAAAGGTAGCTAGTATCTAATGTGCTCGTAAAAAAACCTAAACTTGATCCTAGTGATAGGTCTATAGTATTGACCATAGGTCAATATAGGTCTATCTCCAACTTTCCCTTTTTCTCTAAAATCTTGGAGAAAATAGTAGCAAAACAATTGTACTCCTTCCTACAGAGAAATGGCATAAATGAAGTATTTCAGTCTGGGTTTAGACAACATCACAGTACTGAAACTGCATTAGTGAAAGTAACAAATGACCTCTGATTTTGGTTGTCTTTCTTTGCTGGTGCTCTTAGATCTTAGTGCAGCATTTGATAGTATTGACCATGACATTCTCTTAGACTGACTAGAATCTTTCGTTGATATTAGAGGGCAGGTTTTCTTCTGGCTACAGTTCTATCGTACTGACCGCTACCAGTTTGTGTCTTGTCAACAATGAATCCTCTGATTGTACTAGAGTTAGATATTGTGTTCCACAAGGATCTGTGCTGGGCCCGTTGCTGTTCACCCTGTATATATTGCCACTTGGTGACATAGGCCTAGGCCCTAATTAGAAAATATGGTATTAATTTCTACTGCTATGTTGATGATGTGCAACTATACATTTCAGTTAAATCTGGGAATTGCCTCAGTTGTCAAAGATTGAAGATTGTCTATTAGATATTAGGAGCTGGATGGCCAGCAATTTTTTACTCCTAAATCAAGATAAAACAGAAGTAATGCTGCTCTGTACTCAAGTGCTTCGAGAACAGATTTATGTAAAATTTAATGGTTGCTCACTTAAACCAGCACACTGATCAGAAATCTTGGTGTCTTAGTGGACCCAGTACAGTCCTTTGATGCTCACATTAACAACATAACGAGATCAGCTTTGCTCCATCTGAGAAATATAGCCAAGGTTTGGAAAATGTCTCCCTTCAATGATGCTGAGAAGTTAACTCATGCTTTTATCAGTTTCAGATTTGATTATTGTAATGCTCTGTTATCTGGATGTAACTCTGGGTTGTTACACAGACTCCAGCTGATGCAAAATGCAAAATTGGAACTCGGAAAATTTGATCACATTAGAGCTGTCATGATTACTCGATTAAACTTGATTACTCGATTAGGGAAAAAAAGCATCAATTAAAATTTCCCTTCTCAATTACTTGGTAATATATCAGATGCAAGACATAGTATGGTGGATGAGGGTCCAAGTAAAAGGAAAACCTCCATCGTATGGGAGCACTTCAAATTAAATATGGCTGAAAATGCAGTCATCTGTAAACACTTCAGAGCAGAACATAAATTCCATAACAGTATGACGACAATGCAGCAGCACCTTAAACGAAAACATCCAGGTTTGGCGGACTCACCCTGTACTTCAGGGTAAGCCATAGATACTATAAGCTATGTGCCATTTAGCCTCTTGGAGTAGTCTAGCCTATCTTTGTCATCACTTTGACTTAAATTATTTGATTTAGCGTAATTTACTTTGTAAGGTTTTTCTGCATTGTAGCTTGCATCTCACAATACAGTACATAAGCATATAATATTAATAAACATTTAAAAAAATAAGGGGGGCAATGGATCACAAAACTCGTGGTTTGGATCGCATCACAGTTTTTGATTCACGGATCCATCATTTTTCAGATCAGCAAAAAAAAGACACTTAAAGCAGTGAACTTTTTTACATGCCACGTTCACGTGAACACAATTGGTGTGTCTATCTTTTCACTGCAACTCTGCATGGGATGAAAGCCCTACTTATTTTTCTCGTGATCTCAACATAGTTGTTTTCTCAAGATCACGAGTTATTTTCTTGAGGTCACAAAATACAACTTATCTTGGGAAAACAAAATTGTGATTAGTTATGCAAACAGCGTTTGTCGAGAGAGAGAGACGCGGATACCACTAAAAATGCTATGGCTAATGTTGTTGAATCTGCTTTTTTTTTTTTTTTTTTTAATCCCCTTCCCCCATGTGCTATATAAAAGGGGGGATTCTCCCCAGTTGTGAGAAATGAATTTCAAGCCCTGTATGCATGTCCTCTATAGACTTCTGTAGCATCAAGATTTAGGGAATTATTACTGTAAAAAGTAACAGTGGCAGGAAAACTGTATTCCACACTATTATGGTTAAACTTCACAATTAATCCGCAGTTCACATGCATGCAGAACTGTGAGGGTGGATCTGTATGAATTACAGATCAACTACATTCCAGTACACCACTAACGTACACACAATTTAATTTTTACATATATGTACTGTCGTGAAAAAGTATTTGCCCCCTTCCTGAGTTCCTCTACTTTCGTTCATTAACAACACTTAACTGTTTCTGATCTCCAAACAAATTTAGTATAAGACAAGACAATCTGAGTAAACACAATACACAGTTGTCAAGTGATTTTGTGATTTATTGAAGAACAAAAACTCCCCAAAACCTATATCACCCATGTGAAAAAGTAATTGCCTCTTAGTCACTCAAAGAACCAAATTTAATTGATAAAAGGTTTCAAGTAGACTAGCCACACCCAAGATTGATTGCTGCCAGCCCTCAGGTACATTCTCCACCACTTCATTCAACTCACTCCAGAATTCTTCTTTCTCATCCATCTCACACCCAGCTTGCGGGGCATATGCACTAACAACATTCATCATCACACCTTCAGTTTCCAGCTTCATAATCATCACTCTGTCTGACACTCTTTTCACCTCCAAAACACTCTTGGCATACTGTTCCTTCAGAATAACTCCTACCCCATTTCTCCTCACATCCACACCATGGTAGAACAATTTAAACCCACCTTCAATACACCTGGCCTTACTCCCCTTCCATGTGGTTTCTTGCACGCACAATATATCAACCTTCTTTCCATCATATCAGCTAGCTCTCTCCCTTTACCAGTCATACTGCCAACATTCAAAGTTCCTACCCTCACTTCCACTCTCCTAACTTTCCTCCTCTCCTCCAGCCTCCGGACATGCCTTCCTCCTCGCCTTCCTCTTCTTCTTCTGCCAACAGTAGCCCACTTTCCACCAGCACCCTGTTGGCTGACAATGCTAGTGGCGGTCGTTGTTAACCCGGGCCACGACCGATCTGGTATAGAAATCTGTTTTGTTGTCCACATATTTGATTTGGCAAAAATTTTACACCGGATGCCCTTCCTGATATAACCCTTCCCATTATCCGGGCTTGGGACCGGCACAGAGAAACACATAACGCATTCCCCAGTGGCAGGGTTATAGAATGAAACCTGATATATATATGGAATGAATGCTAATGGAATCGATGTTGGTGAATAGAGTGAACGATGAGAACTGCCTACAAAGAAATTAAATATTTTTAAAATTATACTTGGCAATTTTGTGATGAACAATTTTTGTTTTTACACTGAATGTCTGTATAGTCTATGTTTTGAAGAACTGCTCTACGTACGCTAAAAACTAAGATGATATTGAATGAAAAAAATGATATATATACAATGAACATGAAATTACAGATAGGCACTGCTTTGGTCAACTTCGCTGGATCTTCCACTACAAGGCGCACGATGAGGGGGCGTGTCACTGGGATGTCAAAAGTCTAAACATGGCAGAAAGAGCCAGAGCTCTAGTCCAGTCTCTCCTAAACAATGAAGGTTGCATAGAAACCGTTGCAAATGTTTGCGGCAACAGCATTGCTGCAGTCCCTAATGTACAGGAATCATTTGAAAGAGTAGATGATGAAGTATGCTCAATTTTCAACAGAGATGCGCAAACAGTTAAGAGGGCCAGATTATCTGAGGCCAGAGCCAAGTGTATTTTTAAGAAGGAGTAACCTAATAGAAAACAACAGTGATTTCAACCTAAACACCAGTGACATGTCAAACCCACAGCAATCACCAGCCCCGTCATATATTCTGAGGCGTTTACCCAGAATTAATGGCTGACGACAGACAAGGTAATGTGTGCTTGTAGAAAACCCTTAAAAGGAAATAGTTTCACGTGCCTTACTGTACCAAAACAAACAGCTCACAGCTATATTTTTCTGATAATAAGCACTGCAACAATCTGCTACAAGACATTAATCTAAGTAAGCACAGAATTTTCTCCATTTTGTAAGCTTTTAAATGCTTTTTTTCAGGTTAAGTAATTCATGGCTAGTCAATACCTAGCCATCGTTGGAGTAAAGTGAGAAATATCAAGTTAATGTTAGGGTAGCTTGCAGTTTTGGTACAGTAAGGTACGTGAAACTATTTATAAGGGTTTTCTACGAGCAGACCTTACCTTGTCTGTTGTCAAAACATAGACTATACAGACATTGTGTAAAAACAAATTGTTCATCACAAAATTGCCAAAGATAACTTTAAAAATATTTAATTTCTTTTTAGGCAGTTCTCATCGTTCACTCTTCACCAACGTGGATTATATTAGCATTCATTCCATATATATCATGGTTCATTCCATATACATCAGGTTTCATTCTATATCTCGGTATTCATTCAATATATATCAAAGATCATTCAATATTTCCTGTTTGGCGTGCCATTATTTTTCTATATATAAATGTATATACAGTACTCTGCAAAAGTCTGAAGCCGCCCCTCATTTCTCCATATTTTGCTTCCAAAGAGCCAGATGTGTATTTTTTTTTTATGTAGCCTTGACAAATAGTTCTCTAGGCATCCTGAAGAACTTTCAAAGTTTTTGGCTCTCATTTTCAGTCCAGTCTCTGTACCTGACCAGTTTCAGAGGAATGTTTTTTGTTTGTTAAGCCACACAGTGACCTACGTATGAATCGTTAAAGCATAACAAAGCCATCTAACTTAAAGCATGAACCAGTGAAGAACAGGTGCAGATGATTACAGATGATCAGATGATGTTGCAATAAATCACTGTACATATTGTCTCATTTTCCTAGCAAAATATAAAGAAATGAGGGGTGGCTGAAGACTTTTGCACAGTACTCTGTGTGTGTGTGTGTGTGTGTGTGTGTGTGTGTGTGTGTGATGGCAATGTATAATTTAACATTCACCGGAGCAAGCAGGCTGAAAGCCAAATTTTATTGTGGGAGTTATTCCAAATCATTTTCAGAAGTTTTCCTAATAATTGAAATTATATCACTCTACAATCTGCATGCTAATGCACATTTTAATTTACTCTACTGATTTGTCATAGAGTACAAAGCAGAGCCTGATGGAAGTGTATACCAAGAAAACTTTTCCATGTTCACCTCATCAGTCCAAGGTGCTCACTGACAGCATTGTGGACATGATTATCAGAGACATGCAGCCAGTGTCTCATAACATCAGAGAGGCCAGTCACAGCACTAGTCTTCCAGTACAGAGTAGCCCATCTCTCCTGCAGAACAGAACTTGGATCAGATTCCAGCAAGTGATGAGGAACAGGAGCACCAGGATGACTAAATTATACAAAATGAGGTGCATTGTGGTGGAAATCAAATGCTCCTTGATTCCCAACTCTTGCTGGGCTAGCCAAATCTTTCTTATGCATCCCTGCTACTTACACTCCCTCTGAGTGTGTGTTTTCTGCAGCAGGGAACATTGTATCCAAATGCTGAACAAGTTTAAGCCCAGAGCAGGTTGATATGCTCACTTTTCTCCATGGAAATGGTGAACTGCTCTGAACTTTGCAAAGCTAGAACACATTGTTACTGTCACAGAACATTTATGGGACCTTACAGGAACCTATTCCCCTTCAATGGATCACTGCCTTGTTGTGGCGAAGGGGCTTGCGTAGTTTAGTGAAACTATGAGCTAAGTCGTGTAGGGCCACCCAAGACGGACAGGTTGTAGTGGAGAACTCAGACCAAAGTGATCCCTGGAGAAGGAAACGGCAATCCACTCCAGTATCCTTGCCAAGAAAACTTCATGGACAATATCAATAGGCTACAAGATATGACGCTGGAAGATGAGCCCCTCAGGTCGGAAGGTGTCCAAAAGCCTACTGGGGAAGAGCAGAGGGCAAGTAGAAATAGCACCAGACAGAGTGAAGCAGCTGGGCCAAAGTCGAAAGGACACTCAGTTGTGGATGTGTCTGGTAGCGAAAGGAAAGTCCGATGCTGCAAAGAACAACACTGCATAGGAACCTGGAATGTAAGATCTATGAATCAAGGTAAACTGGATGGGGTCAAACGGGAGATGGCAAGATTAAACATCGACATCTTAGAAGTTAGTGAATTAAAATGGACAGGAATGGGTGAATTTAACTCAGATGACCACTGCATCTACTACTGTGGGCAGGAAT
>JAACJT020000021.1:4291469-4312169 GCA_009936485.2 Gymnarchus niloticus | reverse complement strand
AGCGCTTTGTGACTGCGCTCCGTGTTAAAAGCGCTATATAAATAAAATTGAATTGAATTGAATTGAATTGAATTGAACTTTGCAACAGCATTTACTCAGAAAATGTGTGGTTTTGAAAGTTATATATATTGAAATCCCACCCTCGGGGATTCACAGAGGAGAATCATGTTTTCTTAGAGCATAAAAATGTCCACATTTGCCATGTTGTATCGTAATTCAGTCCAAACTCCAAGCTCCAGCACTTACAATTAACTTGAATTATAATTAAAGTTTCAGGTTTCACAATCTGCAATTCATTATCTGGGGATATCAACCACACCATCAGAACCCATGAAGGTCAGAATATGCTGTCTGGCCCAGGACTATGTAAAGCGCTTTGTGACAGTGCTTCATGTTAAAAGCGCTATATAAATAAAATTGAATTGAAATTGAATTGAATATACTTATTAAAACCCCAATATAGGTTTTCCTTGTGCAGTATGTAATGGCACATGTAATATGTAATGCAGAGCAATTAAAAAGGGAAGCATAGCATTAGCTCACATACAACAACAATTATGCTTGGCTTTTTCCCAGAACAGGATCCCTACTGATCTTTAACTGACAGCTCCAAAAAAAACTGTGATACTTAAAAAGCAAGATCATGCATGATCTGTATCCCCTGCATACTGTTAAAAACCACATTCTAACATGAGATCATGAGACATACAGGTAGAGCTGTCATTATTATGTACACAAGACTATGTTTGCAGTACAGGAAATTTAAATCAAACTGAAAGTGTTCCAAAAACTGGAGTTTTGGAAATGTGTCAGTAATGAGCAATGATGAAATAGCCGCAGGTACTATGGCTGATGGAATTTGAGGTTTCCATGGATTGTGGTGTATTAAACAAGTCTGTCCCTGGCTGTGTCATCTGACTGGCTGATGGCTGACTCCTACACAAGACAGCTTACTTTATCAACTGCACTTAAAAATAAACATTGCCTGAATGCAAAGCTTCTGCAAAATGATGTGATGGCAATTTATATGATGGGTGAATAGATGGACGGACGGACGGACAGACAGACAGACAGATAGATAGATCACCTGTACAGATGTCATTGCACCAACATACCACAGCATAAAATACTGCACTGGCAACAACAGAGTGGTGGATGACATGTAAAAGTTACCACCATGCACCAGAGGACCTCAGTCTCCTCAGTAAAGAGTTGTGACTTTGGCCTTTCTTAAACACAGCCTCCAAATTAGTCCTCCACTCAAGGCTGTCATTTAAGTGCACCCCAAGGTGATTGTAGGTCTTCACCATCTTCACGTCCTCGCCGTCAATAGTGACAGGGGACAGTGAGAGCTTGACCTTCCCATAGTCCACCACCATCTCTTTCATCTTGTTAGTGTGAGATACAGATGGTTCAGCTTGCACCACTCCACAAAGTCATTCACTACAGTCCTGTAATCATCCTCCTGGCCAGCACTGACATACCTGACTACTGCTGTATTATCAAAGAATTGAGTCAGTCCCTGTGTTACTTATGACCATGCCTGATACTGAGCCTCCAAGTCAGGCAAACTGTAGTCTGCCAATTAGATAGTCCAGGCTATGGTGGATGTGTCCTCCAGCATTGAACTGGGCTTCTCCCCGTAGCAGCTTATATAGTTGTATAGTTTTGAAGCAGATTCAGAAAGTAGATGACAGCATCATCCAGTGGTAGGCAAACTGCAGAGGGTCCAGTGTCGTCTTGAGCAAGGGATGAAGGTGAGCCAGTTTTAGCCTTTCCAGGTTCTTGATTATGTGTGAGGTCAGTGCCACTGGTCAGTAGTCATTAAGGACTTTTGGCTGTCCTTTCTTAGGAGCAGGGACCACTAAAAATGTTTTCCACAAAATTGGAACTCTTTCTAGACTCAGTCTCTGATTGAAGATGCTCTAGAGACATGCACAGTGCTGCTCAGCTCACACTTTCAGTACCTCAGTGTTGACACCACCAGGTCCAGTGGCTTTTCCTTGCTTGAGTTTCCTTAGCTCTCTCCTCACCTGGTCAGATGTGAATGTCAGTCCAGAGGAAGGGAGGGTGATGGGAAGAGGAGTATTGGTGGCTGTAACATAAAAAGCAGTAAGTGTTAAAAAATGCAAGTTAGAATTAGACCATGAAAATCCATGCAACTGAAGCTGCCCCAGCTGTCTGCATCCATGGGCACAACCAGCCTCTGATATCATGTATCTAGACCACTATTGTGCTTGATCTCTGATGACACTGAGTCTTGTTGAATCCTGCATAAAATACTGTATTCATATGCACACATTTTGAGTGGCATGGCGGTTCAATGCTTAGCTTTACATCTCCACAGTTGTGTCAAGTTTTCTCTTGTCATCAAGAACTTTGTGCGTTGGCATATCTAAGTTGCCCATATGCTGTGAGTGTTTTTCCCATGATGGGATGGCATCCCATCCAGGGTTTCCCCTGCCCTGTGCCCTGTGCTGCCTGGGATAAGCTCCAGGCTCACTGTGATCCAGAGCTAGATGGATGATTGAAGATGGATGCAGATACAATCGCAAATGTCTTCTGATCTCTTTATATGTGTCAGTTTTAGGAAAAACTACAGTTTGGTATATGTAATGTGTAATGTTTATATGTAAAATGAACTGAAATTGTATTTATTATAGTTAAATGCCCGTGAACAAATGAAACACATCTAATATGAGTTTTAATAAGTTTGTCTTTTCTGGACTTGTTTTAAACTAAGCAGCCAATGAAATGAAGCGCAGTTGCTGGGAGCCAATCTTCCGGCTCCTGATTTCCTTTTCTCTGACACTCTGTCTCCAAGACTCCACTTCCTGTTGCTCTGAATGCTATTTCCTCTGTTCCCCTGTTCCCCTCGGCCTCTTCTTGGCACTTGGACGCCCAGCCCAAGAGGTGATTTGGAAAGAGTGCTTTCAGCTCAGACCTTCTTCCTGCCATTCTCTTAGATCTTCCCCAGGAAGCATCTGCTGTAATCTCAAATGCTTGGCACCCAACCAGAGTAGTAGCACTGACATTGGACAATGAACTCTTTGTGCTGTCGAATAGGATCTCAAAAATAATTTAAAGTAATTATCACACAGAAGGGGCTCTGACACCAGTCTTCAGTCCCACCTCTATGGCATATGTATGTCTCATAGAGAGCAAGATGAGGTAAGTGAAATAATTCCTTTGTACTTGCACAACTGGCTAATACAGCATCACAATTTCCTTATGTTTTAGAATTATTGAATGCAGTGTTTGTTTCACCATGTGGCCAAAGACTTAGGTGAGCTAATATATGCTACTGTATGTTAACATAAATTTCTGAATCACTGTAACTAATATGTGTGAGCTTCAGTTTATTTTGAGTTTATCCATCCCATGTAACTTTGGTTCTGGACACTACTTTGGCTTACACAGCAGTTTTTCAGGAGTAACCCAAGAAACAACATTTGTGTTTTGTAGGTTGTTCATTTAAACTATTTTATTAATAGATTTTGCAGCAATGGTTTCCCTTTCAGTACCATTTTTATCAAATTTTTCTGCCTTTATGGCAATTATGCAATATATGTCTCCTAGTACTGTGATTTATAATGCCACCCTATTCAGAGGAAGAAGCCAATTTTATCTAGCACAAACAGACTTCCTGTGTTTACTGCCTTGGGAGAACCTCCCAGCATTAGTGAAGGAAGCAAATGCACAACAAACTTCAGCAGTCAGTGGGACTTCTGAGAGACTCGCAGGAGGGTGGTAAGACTAGGCAGAGTGAGATTGACGTGGAACTCACATGGAAGGGAAAATGGTGTGCTGGATTATCTTTTTGTTTATCATCAGGGTTCACTGTCATCAAACTAAAAATTATCTTGTTCACCAAGAAGAAGCCAGTTTTGAAGATGCCCAACAAAGGTGTAAGGACTTTGGTTTTCTGACTGACATGAATAATAGAATGGAAGTTGATACTGGTATTTTACCAGTTGTGGCTAACACACTGCAATCAAAAGGGGATTTCCATTTCTGGATTGGTCTGATAAAATTCAAAACAGACTGTATTGACAAAGAAAAACCTTTACGTGGATTCGTGTGGACAGTAAACAACAGTTCCCATTCCAGTGTTAATATTTGGAGGAAAAATCCTATAGAAACCTGCGTAAACATGTTATGTGGATCATTGTCTGTGGAATACAATGGAAGCAGCATTACCGACTGGGGATTTATGGAGAAAAAATGCAAGACAAAACAAAAGTTCATTTGTAAAAAGGATGCAGCAAAAATCAGTAGGAGTTCTGACAAGACAGTAACAACTGATCAGCCTAACATAATGAAAGGGACACCGTATCCAAGAGGGACTGGATTGCTTATAAATGCGTACACCCCATCCAATCCATCTGCAAAGCTTACCAGAAAGCATAGTCTTCCATCCACATCAACCCTGAGAATTCCCACCACCCCCATGGACCCCAGTAATTTTCAGCACAACAAGCTGAACATTTTCCTACCTGTGCTCATAGCGCTGTCAGTGTTGGTGGTTCTGGTGGTTGTCATTTTGGTTATTGTGAAATGCTGTCTGATGAAGAAATTCAAGGGAAAGAAGGGACCACAGTCCAAAGAATCAATGAGTCTAAATGCCACAGATCCCGAAGAACAATCAAATGAAAAGGAGAGCTTAAGGGACTGAGTTTTCACAGGATAATATAAAAGCTTGTTCTTTCCTGTGCAGGTTGTGGGTAATATTCTTTACAATTTTTATGTGTAAATCTGATGATTGTAGTTGAAATTTGTGTTTCAAGACACCGAGTCTTATTCTAAGTTTGCTAAGTTTTCATCAAAGCAAGTAGATTTATGTTTAAATTTAAACAAAAAAAGAATGTACATAAACTTAGCCAATAGTTGTGCCACATTTCTGGGAACTTGGGCATTTCTAAAGCTAAAATGTTTATATATTTTTAGTAATTGCTGAAATGATTAAATTACCATATCATTCAAAAGTCTGCTGATAAATTGGGTGTTTATCAACTCTATGGTATCAATCTTTATCAAGTCTATGGTAATCTCAACCATCTTGGATATCATAGCATACTTCAAAGACATGCCACACCATTCCATTTGGATTGCTCACTGGAAAGTCCTTCCACCTTCTGCAAGATAATGATCTGAAACATCACTTCAAAATGGCCCAAGAACTATCTGGGGGAAAAGGAGAGTGAAAGCCAACGTAATGAGCTGGTCTGACTGGTGTCCGGAATCTAAACCCCTAAGATTTATATGAGACAGACTGGACAGGAGGGTCACAGAAAAGCACAAAGCCACAATCACACTGCATTTCTAGGAATTGCATGCAATGGAGGAGCTGGAAAGACACATGGAAATTTGACAACCAAATGGCTTGTGATTGTGAAGCTGTTATCCTGGCAAATGGAGGGAATTTTGAAGAATCAAAGAAAAAAAATTTAATTTCCTTGAATACTGTTTTGGTACTCCTTATGTTTGTATATTGAAATGTGTTCTTTTTTAAGTATTTACTAAAAAATAATATTATGTATTGCATATACTGTATGAAATGGCAAGTCTACATAAAATTTTGATTGATTTTACGTTTCATTCCCATCTGGTGCTATTCAAACAATCTGGTATTCTAACACCTTTACTTTTAAAAATCTTATAAAAATCTCCTAGGATTACCGCAAATTAACTGAATAGTCTCACATTAAGTAAAGGAATATCAACTTTAGGAAAAATTTGTTGTAATGCTATATGGCATAATAGAAATTTTACAAGGTCAGGATATCAATGGCACAGACATATAGATTTAGTCTAGATTTATAGATTTATTATTTTTTGTGATTCATTATGTCTTCAAACTTCTCCATATGTGAAATTCTAAATGTGGTAAATCAGGCTGAACCAAATTCAGGTACATTTTTGTAATTTATTTTCCTTGTTACTAGTATAAACTTTTTAAAAAAAGAAAAGTTAAGAATTGCCATTTACAGTTTCACTGTAAAAAAGTCTCAATAGTGAGCAAAAAATATAAATATTCACCCAATAAACTGACAGGGTCGGTAAATAATATCGATATTGGAACTATATTTATAACATAATGGATCTTATCTATAGGTGCGTGCACAAATAATACAATTCTGGTTAGATTAAGATAATTCTGTTAGGAGCTATGAATTCAGGAAAAAACAAAAGGTTCTGGAAAATGTCTGTTAGTTTACCTTTAAAGGTCTACTGGGCACTTCCTGTCACTAAAACATGCATCATACCGAATGCATTGGTGCATGGGCAACTGTTTCCTGCAGTTAGAAGAGTCAGTTCAAACAAATCACATACCCCCTTCTCCAGTCTTATTGCCCTTTATCGTTTTCTTTCTAGTATTTTTTTTTTAATTATGTTAAGTGTTACTTAAAAGGTGCCCATTTGAAAAAAAAAAAAAAACAAAAAACTGTCATTGTGAAGTTCTACAAAGCTTAACATGAGAAAAGTCCAGCATGGCTGAATTAATGTACCAAGACAGCTAAAAAAAGACTAAATTTCCCTCACATTTTATTGGTAATCAACCAGTGTCTGTTTCCAAATGCATGAAGTGTAATCCAAAGGCAAATCAAGGTGGGAAAAAACAAGAAATTTTCTCTTAATTGAATTCTCTCTCAAATGAAATTTTAAATTAAGAACAGTATAACTTGAAATCAACATTTCAAATATCTGTCGGTTTTTTTTTTTTTTTTTTCCTGTAAGGGTCTTACAAGCCAATATTTGTTGTTACTTATAATCAGAAGTCAAGAGTTTGGTATCAACAGATTTCTTCAGTTGTGATGGATAGTTTGTAATAAACAGGCATTTAAAAGGCTTATACAGGTTTTCACTGATTCTAAAGTGCATCTGCTAATTTCGGTCCAGTAACATACAAGTAATTTGACATCAATGGAAGAAAAAATGCTGAGGGGGTCCTTGTTTCATAAAGTATTTTAAACGGGTGAAAAGTACACTTTGTCTCTTCATTGTGGTACCTTGTGCGTGCGGGCTTTCTACGTCCATTTCCCAATTTTAAAATTTTGTTTTGAATTATATTTTCATGTATTTTTCACTAAACAACATTCATGACCTGTAAATTATGGTAGAAGCTTGGTTTTCAAAACCTGTTTCCTGTCGTGTTTTAGAACATTCCACGTCATTTTATATTACATATGCGTAAACTTCAGATAAGGCAACGGGCTGTTTCTAAAATGAAGTACAGTGGCAGAATGTATCTATATTTTTGGAAATCCGTGCACTATTTCATTGTCAAAATAGGCTATGGTTTATAAAAAATGCCTTTTCACACAGAAATTACACACACACACCCCTCCAAGCTACTAGTTTGAGAACACGGTATGAAGACGACTTCATCACTAATAGAAATAAAACATTTAATGACACAATTGAATTACGTCAGTTAAAAAAGACATAAACAATATTAACCAAATAGCATAATATAATAAACATTAAAACACGTCAAAGTCACGATATCTCTATCAGTATATAACTAGAGTGTCGTGGTTCTTGAGGTGCAGGTCCCGTTCCTGTAAGCACTGTCCGAATCCAGATGATCGGGTTGGAATTCATCCACGCTGTATCCGCGACTTTTCAGAGCAGTCGCGTAATAATCAATGGGCTCTTCTGTCGCGTTGTCCATCCAGCGGAGACACAAAATCCTCTGGAAAGAGCGTTTGAAATTGTCAGACAAGAATCCATAGAGTATGGGGTTGGCGCAGCTGTTTGCGTAACCTAAAATAACTGCGAGTTGGCTGACAGTTGCGTTGTGTTGCTCCACGAAAACATTCACAAGCTGGACGATATGGAAGGGCATCCAACAGATTACGAACACAGTCACCACCATCATCACCATAAGAGTTATCTTTCGCTCTGACTTTTTGCGCTGCTGCCAGCCTGCCTTTAGTGCGACCACCCTCATCTTAAAAATTATGAGAATGTAACACAGGCATATCGCAATTACTGGGAATAGAAAGCCCATTAAAAAAGCATAGATCACAAATACTGCCATCCACTGGCGTACCGGATTCGGCATTTGCATGTTGCAGGCAACTGAACCATCCGAATTTGGCGTTGTGGTAGAAAATATTATAATGGGCAAAATTACTACAATCGAGAACATCCACACCCCCAGGTTGACCATTTTTGCTATAGTGGGTCTTCGGTATCTGGCAGCTTTGATGGGGTGCACCACGGCAATATAACGGTCTATGCTCAGCACTGTAAGGCAATATATACTGGTAAACATATTAATAGCATCAACACTTAGGACAAGTCGGCATAAAAGCGATCCAAATGGCCAGTGGTGAAGCAGAGATGAAGTCACCAAAAACGGAACGCTCAGCATTAGTAACTCGTCTGCGATAGCCAAATTTAAAATGTAAATGTTCGTCGCCGTCTTCATTTTTGCATACCTGAAGATTACATAGATTACCATAGAGTTCCCACACAGCCCGACCAAACACACGACAGAATAAATAAAGGAGATGAGGATTGCGCTGCCGTGAGATTCGCCCTGTGTTTCGTTCCCAGACGAATTCATCAAGTAAAAGCTGTCCTCTAAACTCAGGTGCTTGTAGGAGTTATTCGGCAGCATTTTCGCTCGACCGTCCGCTGTTAAAAGTGACTGCACGGAGAATCAGTTTAACGCATAATTTTGCCGTTCGGCATTGTGAGGCTAGCTTGCACTTGAACCTCAACTCATTTGAAGCCGTCGAAGAGCTGTCCGGAACATACGTCCCCCGCACGCAAGGCGTTTCAGCACCATGGATAGTGACTGCCGGTAAGGCTCCCTGACTATTATTTGCCTGGTGTTAACGTAAGATGCTGCAAAATGACGTTGTCTGTTTTGTAATCGACAGCAGGACTACTAGCTGAAATAGACATCTTTTGATACACTACACATCACACGTCTGTTTTCCTGTTTTTCCTCATCACTATTCATCAAAACCTTTAAGTCATTAGTTCTTATTGGCTTCACCCTCCTATTGGAATAGTTCAAATATGGCTTCTGCAAATCCTTGGTAAATCCACAAATATGACATGGTGTCCTGTGAATATCCAAGGATACTAGTTACTTGGTTCAACAAAAAGTGCAAAGAAAAAAACACAGGCTGGTCAGGAAATTTGCACCTAATATGCATGTGTTAAACCATCCTATGTGAAACCAGCTTTTAGTGTACAAACCAGCAGTGCATTGTGAAGCAGGAAATTGAAAAGATGCAATATGTATTGCAGGTCAAGCATTATAGTATGTTTAAAGCACTGCACTTTGATCATAGCATTAACATCATGACTGAAGTGAAAATCACAAGCATGTCCAGTAGAAGGATTGATCTGTTGTTGCTTAAAATGGGAGAAATGTTTTTCATTTTTTTTTTTTGTACATTTCTGTGTTTTACAGGACTTTAGCAATATCTTACCATTTAGACTTGGCTAATACCTTTACACATAGCTAGATAGGCCACACCCAAATTCTGTACCAAACACATAAATCAACTCATTGGAATTCTTTGGTTTTATGCTGGCAGTAGTTTTACACATCAGCTGTTCAGGGACTACTGCTCTGGCTCCTTATAAAGCAGCATGATGCGCTTAGTTCCAGTCATTTCAAATAATGTTATTCAAGGTCTTCCTGGCAGTGATGTATATATACCTTGGCAACTAACCAATGCTGTTCTATTTATGTGTAGAAAATTAAAAGTTGTATTCCTTGTATAGTACTAATATGTATTAAAATTGGTTTATTTAACATATGCATGCCAAGGGAGGGGGGTTCACTCATATATCTTCATATCTATAAATTTAATTTGAATATAAATGATGTCAGCCACAGGAGTGAAAATCAATGAAAAAGTAAAAGGCTGTGTATTAATGATGTATTAATTTTCAGTTTTGTAGTAATTCACTGTATTATTCACTTGTGGTTTTACTAAAGAAAATTACTGTCATGCTTGTGTTCAGACCAAGCTAGCCAAGGCAGCCAAACCTGCCAAACCAGTTTTACCAGCTTCGCCCAACAAACCTTCGTTTCTCATCCCCAGAGTTCTAACAGCTGTGTCCAGTGATTCAATGATTTGCTTTTCTTTATGTTCCCCTCAGCTCCCACACCTCAGTGTGAGGTATTGAGTTTTCTAACTGAGTATCGTGTTATCTCTTTGAAAGTCTGCCAATGAATGACCTCGTTTTTTTTTTTTTTACCTTTCCCCTCTTGTTTCTGGATTTGTTTCTTGTGCTGTTTATTTATTCTGGATTTTGCATACTTCAGCCCTTGACCACGACTACATCTTTGAATTTCCCTTTGGATCTGGAAATCCTGTGTGGTCCAGTTTTGACCCTCCCTGTTACGACCCCGATTAAAGAGCACTACTTTGCACCTGGGTCTTGTCTGAATATTCCATACAATTACACTTTATCTGAATGCAGTAAAGAAAAATAACTTTGTTTATACAATCAATAAAATAAAAACATACAAATAATCATCCAGAGTTTTTGAGTCAAGTTTCAGCCTACAATAGCCATGTAGTTTGTAAATTATAAATATAGGTTATAAGTATCATTTGTAACATGTTAAGATTTAAGAAAAAAACTAATGTAAAATATAATTTTGTGGAAATATTTTGTTCTTGTTTTTTGACAAGAACAAATTGATTAAGATAAGAACTTACTGAAGATCACTCCATCAGCACTATATTTTATTGAACAATAAACTAATTGTATAAATAGACAACAATAATTACACTATGTAACAAAATTTTTACTTTTTCTTGTTCCTGGGCAGAAAGTGTTATTTCCCAATTGCTTATGCCTAAAGTAAATGAAAAAGGCCTATTTTTCTCTTCAAACTTTGCTTTTGTGACCTGGGTAACTGGGGGCTGATACTTGAGAGTGAATTACATTACATTTCATTATCCAGTCCACAAAAGAAAAGTTTGAAGGGAATAATGACTATTTTCTATACTTTTAGAACATAAGGAATTAAGAAATAACACATACTATCCAGGAACAAAATTTGTTACATACTGCTATTAATAGTCAACTTTACATGCTTTTTAAATAATGTTAAGTTAGGCTGCTTTGTATGCAATGTGAAATTACATAATTGTAAATTTCAAGTGACAAGAGAGGGAAGGATGCAGGTGCGAGTACAATAACCACACAAGAACAAGGCATGGACCAGAAACAAGACTGGAGATTATGCTAACAAACACCGGGCAAATATAAAATGAGTGACGTTGACTTAACACCAGACAATGGTCGAACACATGAGGACAATCAGGGCAAAAGCAATTGGCAAACACAATGAGGGAACATGCTGGGCTCAGATGAAACCCTGGTCAGTGCCAGAGCACTGATGCAGACATGACAGTGAGTAATGCGAGAAATTTCACAAGGAAAAACTTCTTAGTAATAGTAAACGTCGATGTCCGACTTTCTTTTTGAACAGTGGTTTGTTTAAAACATGTTTGCTTAGAACTGGACAATAAAAACAAAAGGAGCTGATGGCTTGGTCCAAGGGAAGATCAAAAGCTTTTACAAATCCCCCAGCTGTAATGACAGTAAAGAGAGAATTCCAGTGCAGAGCAGTTTGCAGTCAAAACAAAAACCGCAGTCAATAATGAGGCTGAGGGTCACCACCAGGCAGCACAGAAAAACTAAAGTATAATCGCAGTCCAAAGTCGAAGCTACAGAAGCACATTAACGTATTCAATTCCATTCAACTTTAATCATATAACACCTTTAACAAGGAGCATTGTCACAAAGTGATTTATAGTCACGGGCCCAAGGTCCCCAGTAAGAAAACCAAAGGTGACAGTGGCAAAGAAAAACTCCCTCAGGAGGAAGAAACCTTGGGAGGAACCAGACTCAAGGAAGAAGCCCATCCTCCTCTGGTTGGCACAGAGCACTATAGGTTCATTAATATAATATGATGTGCAACAGGGAGAGGGTAGAAGAATTCATATTGATAGACAGAGAGCCAGAGTCCCACACTGCTGCTGGAAGACCATCCCACAGCTGCGGAGCTCTGTAGCCCAACATAGCATTTACCCTGCTCCCTGAGAGCAAAACAAACTGGTGGGAGGGGGTGTTATGGAACCAAAAGAAAAGATCAGTCAGATATTCTGTGACAGGGCCATGCAAAGGATACAGCACCCAAATCCAACTCATTGGTCCTAGAGAGTGAATGTCAAAGCTAAAACACAGGGCCAAACCAGTGACCAATCAAAGCAGGTCATAAATGCTTGGCAGCGTGTGAACACACAATACCACGCACTACCTGCACTGTGAGATTACATAGAGTTAAACAAACAGATCACGGTGTTACCACTCAGGGGAGGTGGACCCTGGGAAGGTTGACTATGGTGGAATGGCCTCTGGCATCACACCAGCATGACCCAGTTTGTTATTACATTACTGCAAAATTTGCAACTAGGAAATTATCTGTGGGAAAGAACAGAAATGATTATATGCAAAAATATCACTTATTTGCTTTAGTTTTATTTGTAAATGGTGGAAGAGTCAGCCAGTCATGTTTATTCCATTCATTCATTCATTCATTCATTCATTCATTCATCTTCCACTGTTTTTTTGGGTTCTGGCCACAGGAACCGCAGTATAAGCAGAGATGCCCCAACCTCTCTCTCACCACCCAGCTCCTCCAAGGGTGTACTGAGGCATTCCCAGGCAGCTGAGAGATATAATACCTCTAGCATGTCCCAGGTCTGTACCGGGGTCTCCTCCCAGTTGAGCATACCTGAAACACCTCCCCTGGTAGGCATCCAGGAGGCATCCTTGCCAGATGCCTGAACCACCTCACCTAACTCCTTTCAATGTGGAGGAGCAGTGTTTCTACTGTACCCCTCCCGAATGTCCAAGCTCCTCACCCTGTTTCTAAGGCTGAACCCAGTGACCCTGCAGAGGAAACTGATTTCCACCACTTGTATTCACAATCTTGTTCTTTTAGTCATTACCCAAAGCTTGTGACCATAGGTGAGGGTAGGAATGTAAATGTAATGTAGCAGCAAATCGAAAGCTTTGCCTTTCAGCTCAGCTCACTCTTCACCACAACAGACTGATACAACATCCACATGCCTGCTGATGCTGCACTGCTTTGTCTGTCAATATCCTACTCTATTCTTCCCTCACGAGACCCCAAGATACATAAACTCCTCCACTTTAGGCAGCAACTCATTCCCAACCCAGAGGGAGATCCACCCTTTTCCAGGTGAGTGCCGTGGCCTCAGATTGGAGGTGCTGATCCTCATCCCAGCCACTTCACACTTGGCTGCAAACCACCCCAGTGCAAGTTAGAGGTCACGACTTGATGAAGCCAACAGGATCACACCGTCTGCAAAGAGCAAAGATGCGATCCTGAAGCCACTGAACCGGACAACCTCCTCCTCTTGATTGGACTTAGAAATTCTGTCCATAAAGGTTACAAACAGAATTACTGACAAAGGGCTGCCCTGGTAGAATCCAGCACCCACTGGGAAGAAGATTGACTCTGAGTGTTCCATGACCTGGACAAAAACCATATTGTTTCTCCAGTATCTGGTGTTTGATCAACAGAACCTGGCATAAGGCAGTACCCTAGAATAGGCCTTTCCAGGGAGACTGACAAGTGTCATCCCCTTAATGTTGGAATACCAGTCCCCAGATGGGAACCACCATGCCAGTCTGAAGGCACTGTCCATGATGTCTATGTAATGTTGAAAAGGCGTGCCAGCCAAGATAGCCCAACAACTGCCAGAGCATTTAGGAATTCAGGGTAAATCTCATCCACCCCCAGCCTTGCCACCGAAGCTCCTCTCTTCACCCGAGTGTCCAAGATTCAGGATCTGATCATACAACTACAAAATCAATCATTGACTTACAGCCTAGTGTGATCTGGTACCAGGTGCACTTATGAACACCCATATGCTCAAACATGGTGTTTGTTATGAACAAACTGTGACTAGCACAGTCCAATAAGCAATCACTATTCAAGATCAGATCCTCCCGATCACACCCTTCCAGGTTTCACTGTCACTACCCACATGAGTATTAAAGTCCCCCAGTAGAATAATGGAGTCCCCAGAGGGAGCGGCATCTAGAACGCTGCCCACAGTCTCCAAGAAGGCCAGATACTCTGAACTGATGTTCGGAGCATAAGAACAGACAACAGTTAGAGCCCATCCCCCAACTCAAAGCCACAGGATGGTCAACCAACATACAAGCACCAAACCCAGCGGGGCTATAAGTAAATGCATACCTCCCTGACACCGCTCATCCAAGACAACTCCAAAGCGGAATAAAGTCCAGCCCCTCTCCAGGAGTTTGGTTCCAGAACCCATGCTGTGTGTTGCGGTGAGCCCAACTGTATCTAGACAGTATTTGTCTACCTCCTGTAAAAGCTTGAGCTCCTATCCCACCAGAGAGGTAACGTTCCATGTCCCTAAAGCCAGTTTTGGTAGCCGAGGATCAGACCACCAGGGCCCCTGCCTTGGACAGCAGCCTAATCCACATTGCATCAGACCCTTTTGGCTCCTTCAGTGGGTGACGCATCCACAGGACGGCAGTCTCAGGAGGCTCATTCAGGTTGTGCCCGACTGTGCCCCATGGGTAAAGGTCCGACCACCAGGCGCTTGCCCAAGAGCTCTGCCCCCCAGGCCTGGCTCCAGGGTGGGCCCCGGTATCTCTGTTCCAGGTGAAGTATCTGAGTCCTTGATTTTGTATCTCATGAGAGCCATTTGAATCACTCTTAGTCTGACTCCTCACCTAGGACCAGTTTGCCTTGGGAGACCATACTAGGGGCAAGTGTCTCTGACAACACAGGTCCTAGTATCAGTGGGGCACTCAAACCCCTCCACCATGGAAAGGTGGCAATAAATGGAGAGGAGTTCTTTGCATAATGTATACTAATACAGTGTAAATGTATAAGCTATGAAAATTCCACTAGATTTAACTCTGTACTATTTCATGACTATTAAATCTACATAGGAAAGTTAAAGAGAAACATGAACATAGTTGTTATTTCAAAGTGGATAACGGGATGCAATTAGCATTGTGTCTGATGTCCAGAGATAAACAGACCCTTCTTTTTGTGTTGAATGTAATCAGTTGAATGAAATTACATGGGTAAAGAAAAGGGGTCCCTAGTTATTTATAACTGCTTTTGTGATGTTTTTAGACCTTACTGCAAAACAACCCAAAATGTAGGCATTAAAAACAAGATCTTCACAATTCAGATGCAGTTCACAAGGAGAGTGGAGAAAGTAGAAAAGCGAGCTGAGTGCCACTGAGACTGCTGTGATCTGTCCCTGTGTTCATTTGACGTTGAACAGTTCCTGCAGGACAGTATTTTGAAGTACTTCCATCTATCAAACCTTCTCCTCAGTGGCACTCTGGAACACGATGTCCCCAGCAGAAGAATTAAAAAGTTCATTAAGCAAGACACACACAAAAAACAATAACAGCTGGTTTTTCACCCTACTACTTGCCACCATGGGTGTATATGTAGGAGAGAACAGCTGGGACATGTCCCCCATGTTGTTAACACTTTAACATAAAGAGTGGTTTGAGAACTGTTAACACGAGAATGCTACAGAGGACTGAGGGGTAATAAACACAACTTTTTCTAGTTTATTGCTTGTTAAAGCTTTTAAATGGTATGCCTGCTTCCACAAAGGTTATCATGTACAATGATAACATTTGAACAATCATGAGTAACTTAGAGATAGGCAGATCAAATTTTGAATGATGGGCCCACACCCAGATGTGTTCTGTGGTTGGAGACATAATATAGGATATTTGATTTGGGAAATAACAGGAGATGAGTAACATTTATTTAGCAATCCATGAAAAAATAATAGTGGTGTTTCATGTATCTTGTTCCAGAAGATTGGATTGATTGAAAATTTTCAGTATTGGTGGTCTTCAGATGTCCTTGCCTGTGACGACAGAATTGCTTCAACATATTTACAGATTGTGCTCTAAAAGCAAAGAGGAAACAAATTCTACATGATTTTACATA
The DNA here is from genome assembly GCA_009936485.2 of Gymnarchus niloticus. Classification (NCBI taxonomy): domain Eukaryota; kingdom Metazoa; phylum Chordata; class Actinopteri; order Osteoglossiformes; family Gymnarchidae; genus Gymnarchus; species Gymnarchus niloticus. The sequence continues at coordinate 4,296,124 of JAACJT020000021.1, read as the reverse complement.
TTGATGAAGCAGGCCTGAATTGGCTCATTGCCCAGGTTCTTATAGTTATCCAGTTATCCAACATGTTCAACAAACAGATTCATCAGTAGGTTATGTCGCAGAACAGAAACATAAAGCAGAAACACCTACAGCTCAGAGTCACCATGGTGTCATGATGCTGGAGGCAGATTCGGATTTCTTGAGCAGTTTCATGTGGGCCTGGCAATGTTCTTTGCTAGGGTACCAAGGGAACAAACCTCATATGGAAAAAGTATGGTAGCACGTTTATAGCTTAAATCCTGCCTTTTTGTTCTCCTGGAGAGGACCATATTCTTCCAGGCATCCTTTTTCCATGGCTGGGTTTACTGTGTTTAGCTCCCACAATCAAAAGCCATCATCAAACACAAGTTGAGGCCTCTGTCTTTAAAATAACTTTCTGTCAGGACTAAGTCAGGAGTAAGACCCGAGCGAGGAGAGGAAGAGGCCTGTCACACTGGTTGAGGTAAGAGCAGAGGGGTTTATTGAGGTGTCTGAGTTCAAACACTGAGGTCTGGAACTTGGGCAATCACAGGGCATCCACAGAGCAGAATCTCTGGTCAGAGGGCTGGAGACAGACACAGGGGCATCCAAATGGCAGCACGTTGGAGTCAGAAGGCTGGGGTGGGTACGGGGCATCTGAGGGGCAGCACACTAGAGTTGGAGAGACAGAGCAAGGGTCGAAGGGCAGAACCTAGACAAGGGAGGAGGAGCTCAATGACAGAGTAGGAGTGATGAGGTAGGCCAGGGTATAAGTAGGCGTGGTAGGGGCCAGCCGCGGCTCCCCCTGGAGGAGGGAGGAGGAAACTGCGACACTCTCTTTGTGTGTATGTGTGTGTGTGTGTACTATGTTTAAATTACATTGTGGGACAAAATGTCCCCAGGAGTTAATAAAAACCTGACATTTTTACTTGTGTTTTGTTGAGTTATTTATAATTAAGGTTATGGCTGGGTAAGGGTTAGGGTTGTCATAGTTAGGATTAGGATTAGGCCCATAGAAATGAATAGAAGATCCCCACAAGGTTAGAAATACAAATGTGTGTGTGTGTGTGTGTGTGTGTGTGTGTGTGTGTGTGTGTGTGTGTGTGTGTGTGTGTGTTTTACACCTTTGCAGCTCCACCCTAATGATGCTCTGATGTACAAGTTGCGGGCAGATGTTCATGATCACCTAGGATTAACTGAGCTGGCAATATCTGAATATCTGACAGTGTGACTTCAACCAAACAGGCAGCTGCTGAAAAATGGAAGAATGGTATAATGTACTTTTGCCATCAGACTGGAATAAACCTACCTGAAAACTGATTAATGAAATGTTTTTTCAATACTTCTGTCTCTTCCATTAGCTAATGGCTAGGAGTCATAGTTTATTCATTTAAAATAGATGAAAAGTGTATGATTCAAATGTGAGTTATATATAACTCAGTGTGAGTGATTGTGGTGACCAACAGACTTTAGTGCTAAAAAAGGCTTTTTGGTTATTTTAGACCCACTGATGCATGCTGTTGGCTTGTTTCTGCTCTGAAGTAGTCTGCTAATAACACAGAAGACACAAGAGAACATACTGAGCTTTGTCTCCAGAGTGGACAAAACGAGAATTATTTTAGAGCTCTTCAACCGATGGTAGCTGGGAGCCACAAAAGAGTCCCGGGACTAAGAGTAAGCAAGCCAGCCCCAAAGAAAGGAGAGCTGGAATGCCCAAGCGCTGAGTTGTTAACCAGGATCATAATGCAATTGATGACTTGGAGCTGTAGTCATTGAGTAAACAGAACCGTGTAATTGATTAGAGATAGAGCCGGTAATAATTACCTTGATGCAGAGTTCATTTATGCAGACAAAATTCATACATCTGAGAAAGCAAAAGAGCAACAGGGTTCAAAATTACTCAGATACTCAAATTCATTCAAGAATATGACATGTGCAGGCTAGCCAATTTTCTCAGCTGTAATCTCATTTCATGATTAAATGTATTAAATGTAACAAGGTTATAAACCACCACTTGTGGCTTGTATTTGGTGCCCAGTTAACAGTGTGACCACACATTCGCAACGTGTTAGAACAGCTGGGGTGATTTACAAGTAGAAACAGTAAAGAATTAAAATGCATTTTTAAATCCAAAATCCGCCAAAGTCTGTATGTTTCAACCATTATGTGATGCCATAGCTTTATATTTTACTGTACTAAGACCCAGAAGAATTGCATAGATTTTATGGACTACAGTACTGAATGTGATGATTTTTTCCACATCAGCTTATTAAAAAAATACATGAAAAAACATTAAATCGCTCCTCTCAGTTTATGTTTCATAAGTTAAAGTGCTTTCTCCTTGTCATGCCCTGCTTTCCTGCCCCTTCTGTTTTTCCCTAGCACGGCCCTAACAAGACACGCCTGTTAATCATTGTCTCCTCGTTCGTCTTGTTTTAAAGGGCTTCCCAGTCCTGTGTTCCTTTATTCCAGTCATTAACGTTGCTCCCATGTGTTGCCTGTGGTCCCGCTTGCTCAGTCTTCCCAGGTTGATCCTCTGTAATCTGGTTTGTTTTCTAGTTCTGGTCTTCCTTTTTTTTCTTGTAATAAACCCATTTTGTTTATTCCACCTGCCTCCAAGTCCTTCCACTCTCCCATCATGACACACCTCATCTATTTTTACCCAATAAAGTTGCATCTATCCGTAGCCTGGTTTGTGTGGCTGACTGTGCTTATGGATACGAAGGTGTTTGTAAAAGGCTGAAGATGCAACAGGAAGAGGTTCTGAAGCTCATTATTTCCACTTACCAGTCATCACAATGTAGCTGTTTCTAGGAAACAAAGCAAAGGGAATAACAATGAAGATTAAATATGAAAATGCAAGATGAGAGACTCCCCATAATGTATGCAAACAATACGTGTGGGCCCTCGTAGACAGCAACCCCCAGAATTCACACTTGCGGAGCTGGAGTGCCGGATCTCCCAGGGGTGTGTCAGCTCTGTATAGGCAGGGCGCCAGTGCCTTCCCCACTCCAGCTTTATATCAGTGCTGACCCGGCCATGGAAATCTCCATGCAATGTCATCACCAAGCGAGAGCTGCAAGAACTCCCCTTTGATTAGCTGGTTTCATTATTCCGTTTTGGAGCGCATCCCAGAAACCTGCTGGTCACCCAGTGCCACCATCTGTCAGCCAGCAAGCCTATTGGCCGCCTTCTGGTCTCGCCTGCACCCAGACGGCAATGCGGCAAAGAGAGGCAGGAAGAGACCAGGAACAGCCTGCCCTCTCCACTTACTGAGTGAAACCCCCCTCAGAACGTAATGGCTGCGTTTCCATCTTCCACAGGAGGCTGGATGGGCAGGCAGGGCACTCGAAGCTGGAAGGAATTAACATGCTCCCAGCATCGGTGTTGTCAGTGCTTATCAGAGTGACCAGAACAGACACAGTCTGTCAGTAGTCCAATTAGCTACATTGGCATTTTATTTTACATTTGTATATATGCACAACTGGAGGGGTCTCCGTCAAAAAATGGACAACAAAAATGAGGTGCTGGCTGATAGTTAAAAGATTCAGACTCAATATTTATGAAACTATATATTTCATTAATGTCTCCGTACAGTACTCTGACAATGTGGAACTTGATCAAAGGGGACAATTGTGCATTTAGTTTATTTGATAATCCTTTCATTGATTTCCTATATTTTGCCAGTTTCCTCTGGGCTGAATCTGACTTTGGCTGAAACTAATGTAACATTCAAAGACAGGAAATTAATCATTTGTGAATTTTGAAAAACCTAGTTCAGCAGGCAGATTCATAAATAATAAGCCTCAAAACCTCACCTAGTAGCACAACATTTTTAAAGAATGTCAAGTATATTATGAAATTCTCTAGAATGTTTCTCGCAATAATCTGCCTTTTACAGAAAAGATTACTTATCACCCTTTGACTACAAACACTAAATGCAAGGCCAATGAATTATTGGTACCTACCATGCGAGGAAACATTATGTTTTGTGACTTTCTGAATACAGATATTTCTGGTAAAGTTTGAATTTATTCCAAAGCTGTTGTGCAATAAATTAACAATTCTTGTATAGATATGGTGCTCATTATGTTTATGATGTTTAATTTATGTCCTAAACTTTGATAGGCTGCTAAAGATTTTTTTTTCAATAATAATGGTAAAGCAATATTATTATTATTATTGTTGTTAATAATAATGTAACAAATGTGAGCCAAGTAGCAGTGCAAAGGGTAAAAATCATTGTTATATTATTTCCCATATATCCGTGTACTGCCAACAGTAAGAAGTAAATTGTAATGTTCCATGTATTGCATAAAAGCTAACATTTTTTGGATTTTTTGAAGGAGTAACTGAGGTCTGTGTTTCCATAGATACCAAAGGGTTGATGTCAAAATTAATTTAACCACGTTTTTTTGAAAATTCAAATCTCCATGCAAAAAGATCACAAAAAGCACTGGGTAGATGTTTTCAGTTTATTTAAGTTGCTCAACTGAGATATGTCTAAACAGCTGATACAGTTTGCAGTTATGTGTTGCAACTTCCCTGTGTCCCCAACTAAACACTGACACTGGGTTGTGTTTTTTTTTTTTTTTAAAAAAGCTGTCCTTGAAATGTAATTTAGAGACACATCACAACTCAATGTGAGTCTGGAACAG
>JAACJT020000021.1:4246370-4290651 GCA_009936485.2 Gymnarchus niloticus | reverse complement strand
TTTTTTTTTTTTTTAAAAAAGCTGTCCTTGAAATGTAATTTAGAGACACATCACAACTCAATGTGAGTCTGGAACAGATGGCTGTACTCTCACTTCAGGTTTTTCATTATTCCACTCCACCAGCACGTGGCAAGTGGCCAGCTTGCTCTGCAGTTGTTGTTTAAATCTGTCTCTTCAGGGCACTCTGGCTTTTAAAATAGAAAAAGTCAATGTTTGGCTTTTAAAATTTCTATTGTCAGTCATTAGGAAGGGGATTGTCCTATTCACTCCTACTCATAGCCAAAAAATGAAGCCAGGCCTATCCGAAAATAGAATAAGAAAAGATTTTAAGAAAAAAATTTTAAACCTACCAAACTGCATTTTACTACCATACATGTAAATCAAAATACATTTTATATCTGCAATATGATTTTATTTTTAAAATTTTATGATTTATTATTTTACTACACCACTTCCCTGGGAGCCACCTGTCACCAAGGCTAAGTGACACAGAACGTTACCCTTTAAAAAATCTCAAAGGGGGAATTATCATTTTTGCCCTGTTGTGTTTTGGTGGGCTTTCATACCCCCTTCCATTTTCAAAATTTGGTGGATTTTTGAATATGTTCTCTGCACAGAATTTCATGGGCATATGTTTTCTGAATTAAAAGTTGTGAAATGTACTGTAATATTGCTTTCATCTGTATTTCCAGCTTGTAGGCAGGCAAACACATATGTCCATAAATCATCATAATAAAAGTACTTGAAAATTGTAAGCACATTGTATATATAGTTCTTACAGTTATTATAAATGGGTGCAATAGAAATTGACTAGAAATGTAACTAGTCATTACAACCTATTAAATAAGCACATTTTTATATATTACTCAGATTTATTATGTTAGAATACAGCCACCCAATAATCTTTACTAGATAAGTAACTATCAATACAATCACTTCAAATCATTCATTCAATTTCTATAACAAGACCCATAGCAGGGTCACAGCAGTCCTGGAGCCTATTGTAGGAACCAAAGTACACCCTATAAGGAGACCATATAGGACCCGTGTTTCAGTTAAAAGCTGTAGTCTCTGGCCAATTACAGTGACTTCAGGGGCACATTGTCTCATGTGAGGGTGGGGCAGTGACTGTCACTGTGTGGTGTACTTCAACATTCCACAGAGTGAGGTCATCTGGAGCTGGGGCACCTAGCAGGGGCTCCCTTAGTGAATAGAACTGCGAGGAGAAGCCAAACAAACTACTATCCAATCCATCTAATTTTGGGAACATGGAATTTGGCCTTTCTGATGGAGAAAGAGCCTGAGCTCGTGTAGAAGACAGAACGGTATTGGGAAGAATAGCCTCTTGGATCTACACTGGAGTGGGGAATTGCTATTGAACTTCTGTGCAAGCCAAGAACTGTCCATAACAAACACCATGTTGAAACACCCGGATGCTCTTAATTGTACAGTCAACCAAAGGTGAATCATGGCCTTTGTGTCATCTTACTTGAAGTCATGCATTTTGGACACTGGGCTAAAGAGAAGGGCCGAGCTTTCGGCTGATACCATTTGATGCTGAGCTGGTTTGGGCACCTGGAGAGCTTCCTATGTGCTCCTATCATGTGACATGTCTAAGTTTGTATTCATAGCTGTGGTTTGTGATCTGTTTCATTCTTACGTTTTAGCTCCATGTCTTGACTGTAGTTTCCCGCTGTCATCCATCCACATTTGGACCCTCTTTCTGCATGCTTCTCTCTGGATCCCCCCATCCAGCCATTAGCTGTGGCTGGGATGGTTTAGTTTGAGGTGTTTTACATATACGTTTCATCTTATCTACTCATTTTTGTTACATTGTTCATCACCAAAGGGACCTCCGGAAGCAGCTCCCAGCTGCCTATGCCTCACCATTCATCTGCTCCTAATTTACCTAATGTGTAGATAGCCTTGACTGTCAGGGATCATCCTTGTTCAGTTATTGATCCACCTGGTTTCTGTGTTCTCTCTTCTAGGTCTGATGAGTCTCCTGTTCTACCCTCTGCAAGGCCTGAGGATTCTCCTGGGTGTTGTCCTGGTATTAGGGTTCCAACTGTCTCACTCATTCACCCTTGCCTTTTCCTGCCTTTAACCTCACCAGTCTGATACCTCAGTAAAGCCCCTCTGCTATACCCTGAGCTCCAGTGTCCTGGTTGTTCATCTCTACACTCAGATCCATTACCCAGCTTACTGCACATAACAATTTTATTGTCCTACCATGGCAAAATCAGTAAATTTGATTTTTTTACACTCATTAGTCTCCAACTTTTAACACTTGGACAGAGTTATGAGGATTTGAAGGGGACATGACACAGACCACAAAATGTGTGTTTATAACTCTCTCAGAGCAGTCACCTTTATTGGTGCAGACTGGGGCAATAGCAAGTGTGGAGAAGAAAATGATGCAAATCATCCCCTAGGAGATGGTTGTTCTCATAATGGGCAGCGGTCTCCATCAGGGCACCCTTTTCCTTCACCGTCCCTACCGCTGGTTCTTGGGAACACAACATTGTCTCAACTCACCCAGCACGGTGTCCTTTTTTCAACTCCCAGGTCACCGCTAGTTAGCTGGCTCCAGCTGCAGCTAGTTCACCGAGAACCTGGTGGTCAAAGGGCGTGCTGTCCTCTCGGTCTGCCACAGCACACATTGTTTTATATTGAAGGTGGCGTTATACAGTGCCAATGGTGATACAATAGGCATGAAATGCTTCATTGGACCTTACATGTAGTCTCTTTGTTTTCTTGCTGAAAAATGAAAAGCTGCATTCTAGCACACTGCCGTTTTAACCACAGCATTGAAAAGAGAATGAACTGGTGGAGATGTGAAATGGGCTAACATGGCAGCTGGCCACTTCATGCCAGGAGTAAAAACATTTGCACACGAACAAGTCAGATAATGAATAAAAGACTATTTAAATTAGGGAAAACGAGACATTAGACAAGACTCATTGGCTGAAGGAAAATATGAGTTACTCAAGTGGATACAAACACTGAGCCTTGGGTAATGAAAACAAATTTGAGTCATACTGCCTGCACAATTGATAAATGACAGCATATTGTTTGAAATGATGTTTGTTGAAAGTGATGAAAGCAGGTCATATATTTAAACATCCCACCATAAAACCGGATATCACTTCAAATAAATATTAAATTATCTTAATGCAAGTGAGATAAAAACTGTATTTTTAATTTCATTTCTTCTTATTTATGGTTGGCATCACATTTGTTTTAATATAAAATGTGGTTGTAAAACACATTACAGAGACAATTTCATCACAAACTAAATCAATCTTCTGAACTCCTTTTAAAAGTCTTGCATGTTAAGTAGTTTAAAACATAAATTCATTGCAACATGTACATCAAACAGTTGTCAATATAGAACTGACTTGAAGGTAATCCCACATCCTTAAGACACTTTTCTACATCCATAACTCTTCACTGCATTTGCATAAGGTTTAGGTAAATGTATGTATCTAAAACTTGAGGGAGTCTCCAAGTGAAATTCAGTGACCATCTTCTGCCTCTTGGAGCTGAATTGCCATTTTGTAATCAGATATTGACAGCTCAGTTAATCCTAGATGACCATGAACATCTGCCCGCAACTTGTACATCAGAGCATCATCAGGGAGGAGCTGCAAAGCTGTAAAACACACACATTTGTATTTCTAACCTTGTGGGGACCTTCCATTCATTTGTATGGGTTTAACCCTAAGACATGTAACTTGATGAGGATGGAGTATGAGAGTGTGAAGTGTGGCAGATGGTAATGTGAATAATTGATAGCTCTCCTGATCATCAGAACCCCTAGAGTTCCTGTGGGACTGTCTACTGTGGCAGCCATGCCAGAAGATTTCACCGCCTTTAAACTGACATGAATAAAAGTTGTGACTCTTTACAAAGAGCCTAATAAATTACAAAAAAAAAAAACAGGCTATTTTTACAAGACATTCTAGCAGTGCTGGAGAGAATCAGAAGACTTATGAAAGATCATTTTCTAACCATTTATCTTGGTTAGGGTCACAGAGGGGTCTGGAGCCTATCCCACGCAGCATAGGGCACAAGGTTGGGGTTCACCCTAGATGGGATGCCAAGCCATTGCAGGATACATGCATGCACACAGCCAATTCAGAGATGCCAAAAGGCTTAAACCAGACAGTTTTGAGTTGTTGTACTGTGGGAGGAAACCCACAAAGCACAGGGGGAACATGCAAACTCCACACACACAAAGAACAGGTGGGATATGAACCCCCAACGCTGCAGGCACGAGGCAACAGTACTAACCACTGAGCTACCATGCCCCCTTTTGTAGCTAACAGAATGAGGCTTTTAATCCAAAAGCAGAATGACAAGCTCATTGTATTGAGTACCTTTTTGGTCTATGATAAAAGCTTTCAGGTTGTCACAAGGGAAACATACTTTTCAGACACTATATAGATACACTGGTAACTTCCTTTTATATTCCAGAGGGTTTAAGGAAAATGTCAGTTTTACATTTGGAAAATCTGTGCTATTCTTTAAAAATATTTGTCATGTATTTCATCAATAAAATAAATATTAAATATGAAAGTGTTACCACACTTTTCAAGTTTTACCAACCATAAATGACATACTATGACTAAACAGGACTTTTTAAGGTGTAGCTCTATTAAAGTCTCTGTTTTGTTGCTGTTACATGTAAACATACTATTGTTTCATGTAGAAACACTACATTTCTATTTTTCATTTTTAGTCCTCTCATTTTTAAAGCCCTTTATGATCAAAATTTGTCCTTGCTTTTCTATTTTGTATTTATATAGGTATTAAGTTTTGTTATAAAATGGAAATACAAAGTAGGTATACATAAAAACACGTGCAAGTATAAGTGAACAGTGAGGTCCACAAACTTAGCCAACATGGTAAATATCTCCGTACTAATTTAACCAGTCAAAAACCTGGTCATTTTGGTGTCATCCATACAGATGAGACTCAAATACCATGCCACTGCAATAACTCTAGAAAATCCCTAGAAATCTAGAAAAGTACTCACAAGGCTGAAGTGGGTTAATCCGGGATTCACTTAAAGATAAGTAAGTTATATAATACAGATAAAATGAAGAACAGGAGCATTCTGCCTAGATGTGGATGTCCTTCAAAAATATCCCACAGAGCAGCAAAAAAAATCAGGCAGGATGTCCAAAAGAATCCTAGAACCTCATCCAAGAATCTCCTGGCCTCCCTATCTGCCGATAATGGTCATGTTCATACCTCAAAAAAACAACGCAAGCTAAATAGCAACTACAATTTTTAGATTAACATGAAAAAGTGTACACCTAAAGACCATTGCTGAAATTTTTGCATAATGCATTCCCTTTTTAGAAAAATGTTTTTAGAACAAACGTATTTTAGCTCAAAGTCTATGTTTGGCACAAAAAACCTTTATTCCAAATGTCATGAAAGGTGAGGTTTGGGCTTGATGTTCATGAACATTGATGATTTGTGAGGAATTCTAAGTTATACCCACAGTAAATATGCTGGAGGAAACCATCAGACCCACCTTTTGCTAAGCAACCTCATAATGAAAATGAATGACCAGACATCAAAGTTAGTTCAAGTGCTCAAGAAAATCTACCTACGAATGGATTCAATTACATTTTATTAATCAGTGTGCTGAAATCAACCCAAAAATCTTGGGGGACTACCTTAAGCAGGCCATTTTTATAAGATAAAGTAACACAAAGTTAAAAGCAGTTCTAAAAGAGGGAAACAATCCTAACAATGGACAGAATATTACCTAAATAGTACTTACATAATACTCATAGTAACTGCTAATGAATGCACTGCATCTGCCTGAATAAAATGGTTTGTTTGTGCACACAACAATTTGTTACTTTTGTTTTATCTATACAAAATCAATGATGTCACTTTAAAGTAAGTTGTCAATTAGCAGCTCTTTGAATGTACCTGCACATGTGTGCATCATATATGTCTATATGTACAATGTGTAAATAAATTGTAATTAAATCAATACATTAGATGCATTAAGGCAAAGTAACTAACTTTTGGATAGAAAGCAAGTTGCTAAAACTGCATTTGTACTCCAAACAGATTGGCTGTGAATTATGCAGTGAGCGATCTGGCAAAATGAGAGTGTTGCTTTGGGAAATTTGTAATGGCCTACTGGCCTATCTGTCTTTGGGGATGAAAATGTTCTGTAAGGATAGCTGTTTTAGGAGAGAATTTTCCATAAAGATAGCTGACTTTGGGGGTTGGGAATGTTCCATTAAGATAGCTGTTTGGGGGTTTCTGTAAGGGTGCAGTTTTTCTCTTCAACGACCAATGTTACCAACAGGAATCCAGCAATCATTATGTGTGGTCAAACCTTAGCAGTCATCCATTTTCCATTTGTTTAACCTGGTCAAGGTCATAGAAGGTCAAAAGTAGTACACGTCAGAGGGGATGCCAAGCTGTCAAAGGGCACATTCACACAGTAACACACCACAGGCATTTTGGAAATGTCAGTTAGCCTAAGTATATGTCTTCAGACAGCAGAAGAAAACTCACACCACAGCGGGAACATGCAAACTGCAGACATATACTGAAGAGGCAGGACTTGAACTTCCAACCCTTTCGAGGGAAAGAAACCATGCTGCTTACTGAGCCACTGCGCTCCACATGTCTCAGCATGTAAAAATAATCATGTCCTACAAAAACATAGAGACCAGAATTCATCCTGGTTTTGTAAATGTACCTATTGTAAATTGAACATATATTCAGTGTATTTAATATAAATGTTATGCTTCATGCTGTGGTGGTAAAGTGCTTACTATTACAGCTTTACACCAGGTCTCATTCTTCACCCATTGTATGTGTACGAGTTTACACATTCATGCATTCAAGGCAGTTTCTCCTGGGTACTCTGGTTTCCTCCCACAGTCCATAAAGCATGTAGTTAGCTGAATTGCCCATTTTCGTGTTTGTATATGTGAGTGTTTGTGCTGTGATGGACTGGCATCCTGTCCAGGTTGTTCCTGGTGCCACGTGCATCCCTGGATAGGCTCCAGGCTCACCGTGACCCTGCACTGATAGGTCATGCTTTATCTAATGCAGCTCTGAAACAATTACAAAGCTTGGTCATTCTGTAACCAGGCTATTTTGGCTTTACAATATTAAACAATGTTTTCTTAAAGATCACAAATAATCGGAAATTTAAAAGCCACATAGTGGAATGAGGACGATAGATGACAAACCTTGTGTGAGGTCCTTCTCTGCAGAGTGGTAGTTCCTGAGGGAGCAGTAAACATTGGCTCTGTTGAAGAATACATGGGCATTGAAAGGGTTGAGCTTTTGGGCCATGGAGAAGTCTTGCAAAGCTTCAGAAAACTTCCGAAGCAAGGCCCATGTGACGGCCCGATTAAGCAGTGCCGCATCATCGCTGGGGTCCAGCTCAAAGGCACGGCTGTAGAACTTACAGGCCTGCAGTGCACCAGAAGAGAGAACTGGGATTAGTATGTAGTTTAACAAGCTCTCCCCCACGTCAGTCTGTTGCTCTCTCGTCACCCATGGCTTATCAGCACATTTGACAGAGACTGTAGGGTGTCATGAGTCACCGGGTTATCTAATGTGTTTGCCGACCACAGGCGTACCGTTATGTCTGATGAGATGAGGTGGCAGCACAGCTCAAATCCTGTCATTCCACAGCACACCATAATCTATATCTCTGATCAAATGTCATAATACTGGGAGACTGTATTTGAAGAGTTAAAGGTATGTAATAATACTAAAAACATGTAAAAAGTTTGAGGTAAGCTACCCCAGAAGCTTTCAAAGGACACTGAAGCTTACCAAAAGACATTGCTTTAGTGATTTTTGTTTGGTTTGGGGAAGTCTAAGTAAATGGGCCAACTTCTCAGCATGCACCCCATCTGGATTTGTCTTTGCAGGTGAGCAGAAAGTGCTAAGTAATGCATTATAATATTTCTAGATGGGCAATCTGCTACTGAAAGTTCATATTCACTGTGTAATAGGGCTAGATACAAATTAAAATTATGTAAGATTTCAGATAAATACAGTTCAATTTAACTGTCTCTGCAGTAGTATTGTAAACTGTATTATAAATAACAATGGCAAGGCCCAAGGTATGATAGATGTTTCTGCTGGGCACTAATCTCCTTTTATTTAAATTGGATGCTTACCTGTTCAAACTGCCTGTTGTAAAAATAAAGGTTTGCCGCATTGAAAAAGGCCAGGGCACAGTCTGGGTTAAGTGAGATTGCCTTCTGATAGTCCTTCATTGCACTGGCTCTGTCACCCATAAACTGATTTATAACTCCTCGGTTTGTGTAGAGTAGATCAGATAAAGGATGATGCTGTAATAAAAGGATGCCCATCATGAAATGTGGAAAAGCAACAAGATAACAATGAAGGTGATATCTTGAACGGAAGGCAGTAACACTGTCTTCCAAGCTCCCGTGTGACAGATCTAAATGTGGTCCGTATTTCTTATATGTAGCTTGCATGGGTTCCACTTTTCCCCACGACCCAAACACATGCTATGTAGGAGACATGATTAAATCACTTAAGTGTGTCTGATCATATCTGAATACCCTGAACCGGGATCCCATCGAAAAGTTGGGAACAACTGGTAAATTGGGACCTGGAACATGTATGGGTCAATTAATCACTGAGAGGTTTAACTCTTGTTCTGTGAGCTCCTACAGATTTTACTTGTTCTCACTGGTTTCCTTTGAGTTCAACCGGTCACCTGTCATTAGATTCAATGAATTATTTTTCCCATCTTAATTAGGCCTAATGAAGTTTTACCAAAGATTTCTTGCAATGTCACTGACTGGCTTAGAAACTCCCAAACAAAGCCTTAAGAAATTGTTACAGAACCACAAATCAAAAAACCTAATATAGATACAAATCCTGTTGAGCTCATAAACTAACAACACAATTAACGGAAACATTTTGCTAGGTGGGAAGGCTGGCAAAGCCTTCCTGTGAACAGAATATGCTGTATCACGTGGTTCAACATAAATGCAGTGCTAAAATATCTGAAAATCCATGCGAAATTTTGAGATTCTTTGCAGTGTGAAAATGATATCAACAGAGAGGGCTGGAGTCTAAACAAGATGGTCTGGAATATCACAGGTACATGTGAATTCTATAAAGCCGTGTGCTGAGCAAATAAATGATGTAATTTAGAAGGACTATGCACCAGTACACTTATTCTGTGCTTAAATGCAATGCAAGCTTCAACCTGAAAGACTGTATTGTTACAGATTTATTTGTTAATTAACTTTTTATTCATTGGTAATCCAAAGAAGAACACTGCAGTAAAAAGAAGATACTTCATTGCGTAAATAAATATTTATGTGCAAAAACAGAAATGGTTCTCGGCTGGTACCTTCAGGGCAGCATTGATGTCATGGAAGGCGCCAAATGTGTTGCCCATCTGTAAATTGACAATCGCACGGCCCTCAAATGCCATCCAGCACCCAGGGTCCATTTCAGCCGCCACTGTGAACTGATTCCAAGCATTCTGGAAGGAGCCAGTAAGCTTGGGAAAAACCAAAAGCAGAAAGACGGAGAATGGCTGAAAGGTGGATTGAGGGCTAAAGACGATTTATCCAGCAAAAAAAGAAAAGACAATCATTGTCTGCTTGAAATTGAATATGGTATGATATTGAATATTAAAAAAGTATAGTATGGACAACACATAAGCTATTTTTATTGTGCCAACACTTGAAAAAAGCCTAAAAATATGACTGAGCCATATCAGATTCATACAATCGGCCAAACAGTTTTATGAAAATTGCACATAACTGTAAAGGTAAAGTAAAATTGAATATCTATACATGGAAGCATTAACATGTACAAGCTGTTGTACTCCTGACCTTATCTCTGTCTATCAACAGACCCTTGGTGTCCTTGAAGAAATAGTTTACACATTACTGCATAGCTAATTTCCCTTTCAGTTTCCTCACGTATCCTAGCAACATGCCAGACTGATGCTAAAACCCCAGAGTACCAGAGAAAGCGCTAATCCCTTGGCTTGTATCTCAAAGTTTCTGCCGTGTTCCCTTGCATGTCACCTCTATGCTGAGAAGGACTGCATGCATCAAAATGCAAATCCACATCCAAGACAACAGATACCTAATCTGCACTTCAGATAATCAAAGTGCTCTCAGAAAGGGCAGGTTATATGAAAACATCCCCGCATAACTACTTTAACCTTCAACAGGCCTTGCTGATAAAGCTCTATTAGACACAACAGGCTGTTAAATACAAGCCTCCCCAAAGCTGAGGATAAAACAGATGTTGATTATCTTGTGAAAATCGTGCCATCCTTTAAACTGAGTTAGTGCTGAGGCGATACCTGGAGGTTGTATCCAAGGCTGACCCGAGAAGTAGGGCAGAGCGGGTTGAGGTGCAGGGCAGCCACAAAATCCCTTTGGGCTTGTTTGCTGGCATCAGCATGACCATAGTCCATGAACACGTTCCCCCGGCCCATGTAGGCTTCTGGAAACAAGGGGTTGAGTTGTACTGCCTCACTGTAGGCCTGCACCGATTCCTGAAGGTGGCCCAGCCTGATCAAAAGAGCACATGGTGCATGACACCAATTTAAATGGTTCAACAGAACCAACCACATCACTTTTCCTTACCATAATATCGATACTGTAAATTAAACATGATACAGAACAAAATACCAGTAGAGTAAATTACTAGAAATAAAAAATCTTATTGTGGTTATTGAGAGAGAAGGACTCTTTGAGAGGCTGAAAACATGTCAAATTCCACACATCCAGCTGTCCATCCTCAATGCTACTTTTCCATTACAGAAGAGTCATAGTGAGTGAGACACCCTCTCCTAGGCAGCAGAGAGCAGAGGGCACAGGGCAGGGGACATCCAGGATGGGGAGCCTGTCCATTCAGAAACAATGAGCAATTTAGATGTACCAGTTCACCTAAATGCATATTTTTGGACTGCAGGAGGAAGCCTGTGCAAACACAGGATAAACATGTCAACTGCTCAGGCACAGAAAGCCAAAAGTCAGAACCACTCTAATCCAAATTATTCTGCACACACACAATCATGCACTGTGGGCAATTTCGAGATACCAATCAGCTTAAGTGACTATAGACTGCAGGAGGAGGTAACCATTGAGCCACAGGGAGAACATTCATATCCATATCATTTACTAAAATCATCATTGTAATCTTGATTGGTGAAAAAAATACTGCACTTTATTGTTCACTGTTTTGAAATTCAGTACACAAATAAGGATGACTGGTCAGGACCAGGAATTGAATTGTACTTATGACAAATGATCCTTTCAAGCTGAGACAGGAAGTAGTGCAGTGTTTCCTCTGCAAAATGTGTATTTTGGCAAAGCAAAATCCCTTCATTTCAGCTGACTGAAAAATAATAATATTGGCCAATTCTTCTGCCAGGTAAAAGTCTGTCTTGTGATATGTGCTGTGCAAACAAGCTTGAATATTTTCCACAGAGTGATAGCAGCAGAAGACAAATTTTTTTCATAATTACAACGATCCTTGCCAAAAATGGCAGTTTTACTTGTTTCCTGTTGCATTTGACATACTATATAGTTTATGAACCCATGACCCTGTACTGGAAAAGAGTTGGAGAATGGATGAATTAAAATTAGAGTCTCTTTTTTGAAATAAAAACTATATAGCAATTTGGATAAACCCGATAAGAAAGAATTCAGTTAGTTAACAGAGTCACTAAAACAGGGGACCCTTATTTTTTGGGATTGATTTTGCAAAATATGAAGGACATAAAAATTTATGCATATTAAAATTGAGGTCTTTGCAGTATTTCATTAATAAGGGCAAAGTAAAAGCAGAATAAAGATTGTGTGGAGATTGAGCCTGATCCTATGAGAACAAATCAGGTGAATGCAGAGGTTCACATACTTTCTGGCAGCCAAGCCTTGTTTTTCCCAGTCATTTATATGAAAGTATCCACAAACTGTAAACCCAGACATGAGTGATGCATTTGACAGTCCTGAAAACCATTTTTGCTCATTGCTCTAAGCATCCCTCTTGCAACAAATGATTGAGTCGCAGAGGGCCCTGTCCAAGGCAGCATGGCAGAGGGGACACTCTGGATGACATGAATATTAGGGACCAACTTTTTTAGATGACTGATGCATAATACTTACTTGCAATGGCACAAAATCCTTTATGCAAGATTATTCAGATTTACTAAAAGTAAGTTTATTGCTATAATCAACTCTCTACCCAGTCAGGGTAAAAGCATGCATTTATAACCCAAGCAGGGACCGTGAGCCCAATCACCAGGTTCCTCCTTATATGGCTGGAAGGCAACAGGCATTGCTTTTCTTCACTGAAACCAGGCTGATATGAGAGCCTTTAAGAAAAAACAAGCTGTAGGGCAAACTTGAAGACTGTTCACAACACAGTTAAAAACACCAGCATCCATCTTCTACTCACTTATCCTGATCAAGATCAGCACAACACAGTTCTGGGGTACACCTTGAACGAGATTCCAATCCATCTCAGGTCATAAACAATCATAGATACCAGTTAGCCTAAACCACATGTCTTTGCATTACAGAATCAAACCAGAGTACCCAGACGAAACCCACAAGGCACAGGAGAACATGCAAACTCCACACACAGAGAGGAGAGAGGATATTCGAACCCCCAACCCTGAAAGTGCATGGTAACACTGCTAACTACTGAGCCAAAGTGTCCCAAAAAGCCAATGTCAAGATAAAATTATTCACAGGACTAAGAAAATGTAAGACATGTTCCACACTTAGAATTTTTGCCCCATTTTAAGATACATAGCAGAGACTGATTCTGAACTAAAATCACTCTAACTAGAAAGCTTAACCAACATTCCAGGCTGTTCCTCTGTTAGACCATTTGCTAATTAGGTAACATCATGAAGAGAGTGACAGTAAAGGAATACATTTTAAAAATGACAAAACATAAGCATCAACAAGTGGGACATCTAAGTCTCTAACACAGCTTCAGATTCGAGGTTTGGTCAGATTAATCAGAAATAATGACTATTCAGAATAATGAAATCTATGAGCAACTAATATCTTTAATTTTTATCCTGAGCTAAAGTGGGATGCTAATAAAAATGCCACAACTTTTCCATGACCATTTGGTGTTATTGATGGCCTGCAGTGTGTTCCCTACCAATAACAACTGCTCTGCCAAGAACCATAACAGAGGCTGTGACCTTCTTACCAATAATACTGTATGTACCCAGAACCTCTAATGACAGATTTGCAAATTAACCTCCATTCAACACATTTAACCCATTGAGGAAAAGATCATAATTAATTTTATGAAAAAAGGAAAAATCTGTATTTTGATTAAAGGACCTTTTTTTGCTTACTCTCTTATCTATAACACAATATTTACTGTGTTTTTATATACTACAGTCTTTCATAGTATAAATTGACAGAATCAGAGCTTAAAATGCTATTTTATCACATTGGGTGCCTTTGAGTTCACAAAGTCTTCTTTCCTGCTTCAAAGCACTCGTGTATAAATGAAACTATAGCTTTTTATCTTGTTTGATGTTGCATTACTTCAGTATCTTCAGCTGAGGACTGAAAGGACAGCAGCAATTACGGGGGGACAATCAATATTTATTAAGGGTCAGTGGAATTCTAAGATCAGTGATGCCAGTTCTGACCAGGACTGCAGCATCAAATGAGTTCTGCAAAAAATAGTGGAACAAAAAAAGCACACAACAAATGCTGCACGGGGAAACCAGGTGCAGGTCATTAAGGTTAATAAGCAATGTGCAGTCATCACAGGGACACTAGCCAAATGAATAAAGGCTACATGTGCCGTACTTCATCTGGAACTTGCAAACAAACAAACACCCTCTAACTATTGCAGAGATTGTCTTTTAATGTAGAAAAGGTGACAGACCTGTGATGGAAGACTCCTAAAGCATGGAAGATGGTGGGATCTCCTGGATGTTTTCTGGAAGCAGCTTTAAAGTCCTACAGGGAAATAGTCCTTAAAAATCAGCATTTTACATTCATGGCAATTTTCAAAGACAATGCAAATCTGTTAACATGTGTGACCCTGCAAACAAACATGAATATTTCAAAGCTATAATGATACACTAGTGTTGACTTTTCCTGAGTTCATCACAGCCTGTGAAGGTTGTGCACCTAAGAAATGGTAAGAATGGCCTTATGTAAAACTAAACAAAGGAATTGGAATATAGAAGTCATATAAGCAACAGGCTATGAAGTGGAGCTGGCACCTGGTTTTTAGGTACATAGTTAACTTGTATGTAAACTGAATACTTTTGCCTAGTTCTGCTAAAGTTCACCTAGTTTTATGTTTACCTAGTTTTTATTATCTATAAAACTAGGTAAAAGGTAACCTTTATCAGAACTAGGTACAATTCATTTTTGTTTGAAACAAATCAAATGAATTCTTAGCATTTGTAAGGTCATGAATGCAATGTGATTATTGAAATGGAATTCTCGAGGATTTCCATTTCACTCAGGGTTCCAAACAAAGGCATTCCTGATGGGGCCAGGAAAAATGTTTATGGACCAGCAAAAATTAATTATTTATAAGATAAAATAAGATAAACTTTATTTATCCTATAATGAGAAATGTAGTTGTTGCAGCAGCATGGGAATTGTCAATAAAATATAAATAATATAAAGAAATGTACAAAGTTAAAGATACAGCCAGAAAGCCTTTAAGATACTGTTTAATTAAATAAGATATACAATTTACAGGGTAGTAAAACTGCAAAAATGATTTTTAAGGTGCCACATAAACAGCATAAAAATTTACGAGTATAAAATATGGTTAAAAAGATTAAATTACCACTATACATTAAATTCCACATTTAAATGGATTGCTGTATTGCACGCGTAAATTCCCAGATATTGCACATGTAAAAACTGTCCAGGTTCTACTGAGAGCAGTAGCTGTTGTAAAGTCTGATAACAGCAGGAATGAAGGACCTATAGTAGTGTTCCATCAGACATCGTGGGTGCGGGTCTGTCACTGAAGAGGTTACTCAGGGTCCCTAGGGTCTCCTGTAGGGGGTGTGTTGGATTGTCCATGATGGCTGAAAGTTTGGCCAAGACCCTCCTCTCCCCCAGCTCCTTCATGTACTCCAGGGAACCCCCCAGAACCTGGCCTTCCTTCTTGATCAGCTTGTCAAGTCTCTTCCTGTCTGCCACTAAGATGCCACTGCTCCAGGACGTAATTCCATAAAAGACTGCTGATGCTACTACAGAGTCAGGGTCTTACAGAGTGCTCCTAGGACTCCAAAGAACTGTAATTTCCTCAGTAGGTACAGCTGACTTTTGCCCTTCCTGTAGAGGGCATCAGTGTCATCAGTCCAGTCCAGTTTATTGTTGAAGTGGACTCCTAGGTACTTATCAGATATGACAGCCTCATTGTCCACTTCCTGGATATTCACTAAGATGATTGGATGTTAATGCAAAAATTCACCACCATTGGTTTTATTTGGATTAAGCTGTAGGTGGTTGTTCCAGCAGCAGTCAACAAAATCCTCTATCACCTCTCTGTACTAAGGGAACAAATGGAAGACCACTTTCATAACTCCTGGGGGGCAACACGAATATCTTGTTATGCCTTTAGGGCTGTATAATAGTCCATCCATCTTCTGGGCGTTCATCAATGACGTGCTCCGTGAACTCCTTAACCAGTTTGTGTTTGTTTACCTAAACAACATACTCATATACTCCTGTTCTCTGGCTGACTATATCACCCACATATGTCCCATCCTAAAATGCCTGTTCTTACATGGTATGTTTTGTAAGTTAGCAAAGTGCAAGTTCCACTCCACCACCATTTTCATCTTCAGCTACGTGGTGTCTCCCGCGAGGGTCACCATGGACCTATCTAAGGTCTCCACGGTGCTCGACTGGCCATGTCCCACCACCACCAAACAGATACAGCCATCTCTGGGGTTTGCTAATTTTCACCATTGTTCCATACCAACTACAGTTCCACTGCTGCACCACTCACACACCTCACCTGCACTTCTCATCATTTTTGCTCAGCCCAGACTGCTTTTTTACACCTCAAGAGTCTATTCACCTCAGTGCCAGTGTTAGCCTATCCAGACCCCAGTCTGTAGCGATGAACACCTCAGAGGAGAGCCTTGGAAGAGTGTTACTACTGGCTACAAGGGGCAGAACATCCATTCAATAACCAAAACCTCCTCACCATATGCAATTCTAAGTACCTGAACCCTCATCAGACTAGGTGGGTTCTGTACTTTGAACAGTTTAACTTCTTCCTCATCTACCATCCTGGGTCCAAGAATGCTAAAGTTGATGCCCTCTCCTATCAGTTCAAACAAGACCCTCCGATCACCACACCTCCTCCCATATTGGCGTCCGAATGGGTCCTAACTCCCTTAAAGTGGGACAACAAGACCATTTTCACACGGGCCTTACACTCCAATCCTGGACCTGCTACCACACCTCCTGGTAACCTCTACATTCCCTCCAGGGTCGGATGGGAGGTTCTTCAGTAGGAACATGCCTCAGTCTTTGCAAGGTCAATTCAAACTGACCTCATGCTACTTCCATATCGCTCATCGGGTGAATACAATCACCTACCATCTGATTCTTCCTCCGACATTCCAGGTAAACTCCACTTTCCATGTGTCCCATCTCCTGCCACTCATCATCAGACCCCTCAACCTGCCAGATCCCGTTCCTCCTCCTCCTCAGCTTGTCAATGGGGACACAGTCTACACTATCAGCCACATCGCGGACAGCCACTGCCACAGGCGAGGACTCCAGTACCTTGTCGACTGGGAGGGCTATCACGAGGTGGACGGCTGGTGGGTCCTGGTGCCCTCGTTCATTTCCCTGATCAAATGCACCCATGATTGCCTCTGCACCCCTCTGCTGCCAGCCACCACTGCTTGCCGTGTGTTTCGCTGATTGATGCCTCAGTTAAGTTCCCCCCATTATTCTCTCGCATCGCTCTGTCTTGGTCTTTCTTCTCTATGTTTAGACTCAATTACCCAACACCGACACAACAGTCGTTTGGATTGTGTTCTGGTTGTGTCCCTGTCTGTTTGATTCTGTGGTTTCAACCACTCAGCTATTCCTGACCATCTACTCTGCTTTGCTCCTGGGTTAATAAATGCCTTCTCTGCATTTGGATCCACTTTCAAGTATCATTACACATTGGCAAAGGGTAAAATATCCACTGCAATAGCTATCACGTGTGATCTCTCATGGTTTCCACAGCCAAAAGTTCAATGTCCTTTGTGCAGTTTTTTTTAACAGTAATGTGTCCAGTCCAGGATTACACCATCTGTTATTCACGAACAATGCTAGTCATTGACTCTTTTTTTTACCACTCTCCAGTACCGTCCTGTCTTTCCACATCAGCTGATACCTGCTTAAAGTGATGAGCGAGTTGTTCGATCAAGGAGTCAATTAGTTTTGCCATATTTTATGAACTCATGAGAAGTCCAAAGATGAGCAGGGAAAGTACCGCAAATGGTCGTAAATCCATAATACAGATCCATGATATGTTCAAACTGAAAAAACTGAAGTCCAATGCAAAAACTAAGGCAAATTATGAAAAAAACTAAGAAAATAAAACAAAGCAATTTAAAAAAAGACAAAAGCTGCTGCAACAGGTTGCTGCTACCTCATGCCTATTATCTTTTTCTGGATCTGCAGGATCATAGAATTTTTTGTGTTGATTGTTGCCACATCTGTAGCACTGCTCTGTCACCCCAGGTCCCTGGAGCACCGACCAGGGTTTCATAGTCCTTTGTTTCCTCATTGTGGTTTCCAGTTGCACATGTCCTGATTGCCTTGATGTTCCAGCTGTGTCTCATGTTATTTAAATCAGCAATTCTCTTCTCGTCTTTGCTGAGAATTTGTTTGCATTGCTGCTAGTCGTATTTTGCACCTTGTTCATGTCAGCCTCAAGTTCCTAGTTTTGTTTTGTTCCCTTGAACTTAAGTGTTTATACCATGGTTTTCATGTCAATGTCTTCACCGTGTTTCCTCTGAGATCTGAGCCTTACTTACCCTCTCTGAGTTACTGATCAGAGCAGAGAAGATTCATGAACTATTTGTTAACCAGATGAATCAAGAAACTACGTAATATTGAACTATAAACAGAACAGCTAAGGGTTTCCTGTATAACTAATACTGCCCCATTAATGCATCTAATAACAATATTTCACCTAGATTTACCTAGTGTTTACCTCATTTAACTTACCTAGTTTTACTGAGCAGCTTTGATTTTATTTTTAACTTCTTTGTTTACAAGAAACAGTACTATAACTTATTTTATGCTCTTAAAGCTATTCTTCATTGAAATCTACAACTGACGTAGGAAATGGCCATCAGTATGAAAGCAATTAAGTGCCGTACTTTTGCTGTAGAATACATTTATCATGTTCCGTAACTCATAATATGTTTATAATATATCTATAATATGTGGATGGAGGGATGAAAAAGAAAGAAATGATAGAGGTATAGAAAGAGGTGGAGGGCTTTGTAGTATTGCCCAGAACATGTTTAGTAAGTTTGGAGGTATCATTTTGAAAATTGACCATATGGGAGAAGTTTGAAAAATTTCCCATTCAAAGTCTATGTGGAAAAATAAATGGAAAGAGGGATAAAAAAGAGGAATGCAGTTGGAATATCAAAAAGAAAAATACAAGCACCCTTCTCCTCAATAGGCCAAACATTTTACAGTTCGAACAAAGTTTTCTATTATAAAAACTGTAGGGGGCGTTAGGTGCCAAAAAGTGGGAAGAATAAGAAATATGTGAAAGAACATACTGCAATTGCTGTAACCAGCAATCACACAAACATGTGAGAGAACGTGTATGATTTGCTATAACCGGCAATCACACAATAATAGGGCTTGGAGACCTGCAGATAATATGCTAAAAACGCATACTTCATCTTAAGAGATTTCCTGGTCACAGGTGCACAAGTTGCACCACCTGGGTGCATGTGGTGACCCAACAGCATACTGTATAACTTTTCTTAGCTATCTTCCTTTACCTGACAGTGTATGTAATTAGAGGCACATTTTATGTAATGGAATTGACATGCCACAGTATAAAAATTATTTTTAAAGCTTGAGATCCACGCAGCACAAATAAGCAGCTTTCAGTGTTATTTAATTAATTAGCTTGGTTGGTTTTATTTTAAATTGTCCTATCTATAAACATCAATGATGTGCTCCTCTTTACACATAAATTATAGAAAAGCTTTTTACCAAGTTTTTCATATATAAATATTAATCAAGTACATTTCAGATGTAAACTTAAAATTCCCCACTGCATGAAAATGAGTACGACCAATTAAAATTTCTATTTCATTATAAGTAAATGAGGATTTATTTTTAGGATAGTCTACAGAGTAAAAACCTTGGTGCAAAGATTTATTATTATTATTATTATTATTATTATTATTGATAATAGTTATTATTAAGGTGTGCATATCTCAGAAGAAGACGTTTTACAAAATGGGCTCATATGAAAACAAAGTTGCTTAGAAATTTTGAAAAAATATCATACGGTGAGTAACATGTCTTTCATTTACAGCTGTGCAATAAGTACACATTTTGAGAAGTCCAGATAAGCAGATAAGGTGCCCTTTAAATTATGTTAAACATGAGCCATGTTCTTTGAATGAACCTAATCATTGTGAGAATAAGTCAGTCTGACAAAACAAGTGCTGAAACCATCTGGCTCCCCATTTTGGATTCAACATTCACAGCCATTAGCCACCCACGCATGAATGCTTACTACGCAAGCATTTTCCTGTACTTCTCACCCTTCCCGGATATCAGGCAGAAGAGAAGCAGGCCTGAGACTGGCCATAATTACCTTCACCATGGGCTATATCAAAACACCGAAAGCCTGTAGAAAAGGCCAACTCCCATTTCAATTGCACTGAGGCATTCTGACCCTATTGCATGATTGTCAAAATTCTCACTTTCATGTAACATGCTAAAAAGGCTATCAGGCTACCTTTGTAGAAAATGTCTCATGTATGCATGTGAAGGTTGGGGAAGCAAAGTGGTCTTCAAAAGCCACCTCTGCTCTGTGGGTTCAGTTTGAGTGTTGTCCTGTGTCCTGCAACTGGAATCTCTAATTTCTTGTGACTGCAGGAGTCAAACTGGTGTCTCTAAATTATCTGCAGTGTGCGTGCCCCCTGTGCTGTACTGGTTACCCCATCTATAGGGTTTTCCTGCCGTGTACTCTCGGCTGCCTGGGATAAGTTCCAAGCCTCCCCAGGAATCCTGCCCAAGACAAACGGTTGGAGAATGGATGAACATATGAGTAGGAGGTAGTCTCAAAATAAATAAGAGCTGTTTATAAGCAAATTACGACTTGTGCAATTTTCTTCATTGTCCCCATGACAATAATAAATGATTTTACAAAGCATTTAAAATATATTTAAGGTCACATTTAGTCAGAAAAAGGCCTTCTAAAAAGACCAGTCCAGGTTAATTTCAGTCTGATTAATGAAGATGCTTCATCCCCTCATTTCCTTACCTGCAAGGCATTGTGATAGTCATTCAGCTCAGCATAGAGTAGGGCACGATTTATCAGTACTTTGAGGTCAATCTCCTTTCTGCTGGCAAGAAGGAGAACAATGCCATAGTCTCTCAAGGCCTAAAAAAATCAATGAAAAGGCAAAATGAGAAAGCCATGGAGTCATACTGCAACTGTCAATTGCCACAGAATTACTTTTTGTGAATAATCAGAATAGACTGTGAGAAAATAATACCCTACACTAGAAATGAACATGTCCCTCATTGCCCTGATGGTGATTTCATACCAAGGTATTTTTAGCAAATCAGCAAGTAGGAAGAAAAAATGTCATTTTCTTTAAAGGTATAAGTACTTCATATTGTAATTTAGTTTTTAAAAGTTTAAAAAAGAAAGTATATGCCAAATGCTGTCAAAAACCTGTGTTATACACATGTCATCACTACTGAGCAAAGTTAAACACACACACACGTATATACACATAGTATTAAATACTTTATCCTAACCCAGCCACTGGGGATGCACAAGCCAGTGGTTTTCTTCGTGCCTGTCTCCCCATCCTACCAAATATAATTTCAAAAAAATCTAGCCACACTTTATATTATACCACACATACGTTTGACTGTTAAACCCTATTTGTAACCTTCTCTTCGAGAAATATCACATGATCTGTGATAGTGGATTATTAGAAGGTGTTATTATTAAACTCCCAGGAAATCTGCAATACAGCAGGTGACTAACTCTTTAATAATGTTGCTGAGAAACTGATTTTGTAATTAATATTTTTTTGTGAATTATCAGAATAAACTGTGAAAATAAAATACTCAACATTAACTGGCTGTATACGGAAAAGATAACATTTACCCAACATGCAAAGTACTGTGAAAAAAAATGCAATGTTGTCTGCAGTGTGCATCCCCCTTATGATGGACTGGCATCCTGTCCAAAAGTGTTCACCTGCCTTGTACCCTGGGCTGCCTGGGATTGGCTTCAAGCCCCCCTGGAAACCCATCCAAGGTAAACCATGAATACCATGTCTTACGCAG
This sequence comes from Gymnarchus niloticus, assembly GCA_009936485.2. NCBI lineage: Eukaryota > Metazoa > Chordata > Actinopteri > Osteoglossiformes > Gymnarchidae > Gymnarchus > Gymnarchus niloticus. Next base: position 4,269,037 of record JAACJT020000021.1, on the reverse strand, counting down.
GCAGATGGTCAGACTGTACACTTAAAAAGGCAAAATTGCCAAAGTTGAAACATCATTGAACATATCATCAGAGACAATTAAAAGGACATAGTCTAGGTCACCCTACCAATACAAGGGACCAGACAATGACTTTGCATGATTTTGAGTTTTTAATTAAGTTTCCTCCAAGACCCTGTTGTCCCCCTGACTGATACAGGATTTGCTCTTTTTTATCTATTGTTCTGATTTGTATTAATTAATTTGTCCTGCCCGGTGCTGGCCTGAGGATGATGGGCTTCTTGCTATGAATTACTGGTTATTTATATGTCTTCAAAGTCTCACTGTGATCTGATAGTTGTGGATATCTAGGAACGAGCTCGGCTAGCTATCGTTTATGTTCATTCATTTTTGTTGCTGTAGCTTTAACAAAATTACCCAACTGACTATGTAACATTTTGACCAATTGTAGAGAGTGGGGGTCTCTATCAAAAGAAGCAGTGTACTCTGTAATTCTAATTGCTCACCTATGCAAGATGTAGTATCACTGTAGTGAACAACACAGCATGTTAAGTAAATGATGTCTTGTTATCTTATATACTGAAAAACTAATGCATGAATTTGTGCATAGTAGACTAGATTGCTGTAATGTTCTATTGTCAGGAAATACACAACAAACTTTAAACACCTTATAGCACATTCAAAATGCAGCAGCCAGAAATGTTACTAGGAGCAGAAAATTAGAACACATAACCCCTGTTCTCTATTTTCTCCACTGGCTTCCAGTCAGGTTTAGGCCTGACTTACCTATAAAGCCTTTAAAGGTCAAGCCCTAGTCTAATTGGTTGAACTGATTAATGTTTATACTCCAAATTGTTTCCTTAGATCACAAAATTCAGGTTTCCTACATATAAATTAAATTACTGTTGGCACTAAAGCCTTCAGTTACCAGGGCCCTACATTATGGAACAGTCTTCCAGCCTGTGCATGGGATGTTGAGTTGGTCTCAGTCTTAAAATCACAGCTGAAGAACCACTACTTTAGTATAGCTTTCCTGCACCTTATCATATAACACAATGTGCAACATCTTTGATGTGGCTGCAAACAAGATACTTGAGGATAAGAATGATGAACCATTTCACAGTTGATGAACTTGACCATAACTTGTTTTTTGAATATACATCATTCATACAAATTTCTCTGCTCAGTATAATGGTGGGCGACCAGTTGAACTTGGACCCCCCAAGGTTTTTTCATTTTGGTTTCCTTTTTCATCAATGTACATTGTAATTACCACAAAATACTGTTCAGTGCCTTTGGGCAACTGTGTTGTGAAAGGCACTATAAAAAATAATTGAATTGTATTTTTTAGTTATGGGACAAACGAGGCTTCAAAACCATGGTGGGTGAGAGTATCCTGAACTAACCAATCAACTCTGTTGGTAAATGAGGCTTCAAAATCGTGGTAGGTGGGAGTATCCCAAACGACCAATCAATGATTGCTATTGCCACCACTGATTGGTCAAACAGAACATTTCCACCTACCATGGGTTTTGAAGCCTCCTTTTTCACATCACTAGACTTTAACGTTTGAAGTATATGACCAGCCTCAGGCCAGCTGTATATAAGCCCTGCATTGTGTTGCTTTTCTCATTGCAGGTGCTAATTTGGGGCCCAGGCTATATTATTGAGTTAGGGCACTCTCAGTTATTTACCTGTGTCTTGCAGGTCATGCATTAGGTAGTATGACCAATACATAGCTTTTGGATTAAGATGCTGTGATGAAGTATGAACTGCTATTATATGTAGCTAAGAAACCATTTTGCACCTGCTAGTACATGTAGCTAAAATCTGTTTCACACATCAGAGAACTAAAACATTCCTACTGCATTTTGTCCCAGATTTCTCAATCAATCATTAAAATATGCTTTACTGTTAACCTAGTTATAACTGAAAATATCTTGAAAAAATGTTTTCCTGACATTAATTCCCATGACCATCCTTGCAATCTTTATAATAATATTCCACATTATCATTAGGTCATCTTGTCTTTGATCAGCAATGAAAAAACAGCTGATAATACTTGTAAACACAGAAAAAGTGTGGTTGTGTAGAGCTGACCGTTGTGTTTCTGTGAAAGATGCTTATTAAACACCTGAAATAAGTATGGGAGCTTGTTTAAAGCAAAGATGTAGTGTCTATAAAAATTATTCTTCTATAGACATAAATAACTATTTATAAACATATATAGAAATCTAATTTTTTAATACAATTCATCCTATTAAACTATATAAACGTATGATTTAATGAATACATACAGTGCCCCCCACAGTTAGTGGCACCCCTAGTAAAGATGAGTAAAAAGAGTTGTAAAAAAATCACCTTTTGGTTACACTGGAAAAATGAGAAAAATCCAACCTTTATCTGAATTAAATTCAATTGGAGAAAAATAATCCCTTGTGAAGCAGTAATTATTTTTAACAAAACCACGTGTCACAATTATTAACACCCTGACCTTTAACACTTTGTACAACCTCCCTTGTACTGAGACCTCACCTTCAACATCTTACTTGGTTAGAGCAGGATATCTGAGACCATTTCTCTTTGTAGAATCTTTTCTAAGTCATCCAGGCTCCTAGGTTCTCTCTTGTACACTGTCTTCTTCAGCTCACCCCACAGGTTTTCAATGGGGTTTAGGTCAGGAGACTGAGATGGCCATGGGAGAAGCTTGATTTTGTGTTAATTGAACCAGTTTAATCATGATTTGGACATAAGATTCAGATCATTGTTCTGCTGGAAGATCCAGTGATGGCCCAATTTGAGTTTCTTGGCACAGGCAGTCAGATTTTGACTTAAAACATCCTGGCATTTGATGGAGTCCGTGATGCCATGTACCCTAAAAAGGTGCCCAGGGCCTTTAGAGGAAAAACAGCCCCACTGCATCAGAGAATCTCCACTAAACTTATCAGTGTGGATCAGGTTCTTTTCAGGATAGCCATCCTCCTTGCTGTGCCAAAACGACTTTGAGTGTTTGTTGCCAAAAAGCTCAATTTTCGTGTTATTGGTCCATAGAACATCATTCCAGTCAAAGTTCCAATGGTGTTTAAGCAACTCCAATGCATTTACGTTTGTGGTTAAATGATAGGAAAGGTTTTTTCTGACATACCTTCCAAATAATCTGTTGGCATGAAGGTAATATCTGATGGCTGTTTTGAAGACTTGGCAACGCCAAAATGCTATTCTTTCTTGTAATTGTCAAATAGTGATCCATGGGGATTTTTTTTGCCTCTCTTCCCATTCTCCTCACTGTGTGTGGGGGCTAAATAAACTTGGGTCCTCTTCCAGGGAAGTTTGCAACAATTCCAGTTGATTGCAACTTTTTACTTATTGTCCTAATGGTAGAAATGGGCATTTCCAGATGAGTAGCTACTTTTTTATAACCATTCCCTGACTTTTAAAGGTCAACACCCTTCACCCTCATTTGAGTTGTATGTTCTGTTACCTATGGTGACTCTACATCCTCTTATTCCCGCACATGTCCTATTTTTGAGACCTAAAAAATGTCTTCAGCCAGGATTTCTAAATCACCAAAAATGTCTGGGATTCAGTTTTTGCTTTCTACAGCCATTCATTGTGTGTGGGTGTCCATCAGCCCCATACCACCATACTGCCCCCAGTGTCCTCTTTTTTGAGGATGAAAATATGGTCAACCTACTGTTATCTTTTACTTTCCCATGTTAATGAATGCGTAAGGGAATTTGGCCTCTGTGTCAACTCACATTTATACCCCAATGAAACAGGACATTACGGATTCCTGCTTGAAAGTACCTACACACTCTGATCTACGTACAAACATAAAATATAAATAGAAAAAAAAATTTGTTCCATTTTGTTTATAAAAATTTCTAGGGGTGCCAATAATCGTGGCATATTTGCTTTTGTTAACAAGGAATATTTCTTGATAAGGGATTTTTTTTTCCCAATTAAATTAACTTCAATAAAAGGTTGCTTTCTGTGAGTTTAAGCTAATTTACCAAAAGGTGAATTTTTTTATAACCTTTTTTACTCCGCTTTACCTATAACTGTGGTAGGCATTGTACATTATCAATGTGATATGTTTTTTTTAATATATGCAGTTTTTTTTTAAGGTTTAAAAATTTTCTTCCTATAATGTATACCTTTTGATTTTAACCTGCAAGACCATTACATTTCCTTATCGAGCATGTGTTCAAACAAATCACTGATTCAGAATAATTCTTCAGCTCCTTTAATCTCATCCAACTGGACCTGATGAGATTTACCAGACTAGAGAGAAACAGATGGGTCTGGTTGGTTTGGGCAAGGAGAAGGACTTGCTTAATGTTTTTGCCTCCCTGTGCAGAGTTTGAGGGTATTGCAAGTTTCATTTTTATCTGGTTGCTAATTTTGCTGTGTTTATCTGAATTTAAGTTTTCATTCAAAGATCATTTAGTTAGTATATTTCAATAAGAATCAGCAAAGCCCTAACTCACTTTTTCCAGCACTAGAACATTTCTCTTTTTCCTGCCTAGCGACTCTTAGGTGGAGGTTCACTAGAAGCTCCCTGCAACAAAAAAAAGAATACGTAAAGTTCACCAGGTACCAGGTCGTATTGCTTCATGTGCTGGTAGCACACGCCCCGGTTGTAAACTGCAAACGAGCAGCTGCTGTCAATTTGGATGGCCATGGTGAAGTCTTCCACTGCTCTGCTGTACATCTGCAATAAGATAAAGGTTCAAAATCAGAAACTTTAATGTTAAATGATATGCTTTGTGAAAGATACGAGGAGTCATGTGGCATAATAACCATTCTTAGATCTATTCATGCTTTTCTAGTCTTTAAAAGACATTTTTGTAAGTACCAACTTAAGCGTGTTGCCTCTCACCTCTGAAACTCCCTTCCACAAGACATCCGTAATATTGACACTATCTACCTTCAAATCCTGCCTTAAAATCTACCTTTTAAAATTAGCCTATTCTGTCTGATTTAACCCTAAGGGCTACATTCACAATAAGGTTTTGTACTAATGTTTGCTTTTACAATAACATTAACATATTATTCTATCCTTGCTTTATTTGATTTCTAATGTCTTGATATATTGTTGGTTGTGTATTGTTTGATTTTATTGTACGTCTCGTAAGGTGTCCTTGAGTGTCTTGAAAGGCACCTATAAGTAAAATGCATCATTATTATTATTATTATTTAAAAGGGACCACAGAGAGGGAAAAGTCCAATGCTTATGACCTTCAGCAATTTGTGGCCAAGCCTGTAAATAGCTTTAGTTCGGTGATATAAATGCCTGTAGTTTAGGTATACCTATATTTAGGCAGACCTAAATGAACGGGTTGTAATTAGATAATTGAATCAGCATGCACCCAAGCTGGGTCATGATGTTACGTGACACTCTCTCTCGTGTGCCAGCTTCAATTTAGTAATGAGATTCTTAAAGGCTGAGGAAGCCAAAAGAGTGACATAACAGTGATAACAGTGTGTGTTACTGACATAAAAATCAACACAAGTAGACACCCCTAAAATGCCTTACTTAAAAAAATTTAAGGTATTTAATAAAAATTAATTTTCAAATGCTGTGACATTTAACACCCTAAAACACATGAGCGCAATCTAATGATTTTTTTTTTCTATTTTTCCTGGCAGCCATACTTAAAGAGTTAATTTCAAATTTGTCTGTCAAATTGGAAGAAACAAGCAAATTTGATGTACGTAAATGATGCTAATTAACATTCAGTCTAACTTGCTCTCCATTAGCAATGTGACTCAAAGTAACTGGGATTTCATCACCAATTTGCATATTTCCTCCTATGCAAGTCTGCAGGACAGCAGCCTAACATCCATAACTAGCTACATTTCTGTCTGACTAGAATATAAACTGTTAAAAATCCAAGAGTAGGATTGGGCTAAAAGGATTTTCTCTGGACTGTTCCTCCACTCAGAACAAACTTCAAAGTGGCCACTAAAAATTAGCTTTCAAATTAGCTATAAAAATAGAAAAAAATTATTGTGCAGGTGATACAATATAACTGTTTGTTTCATAACCACTGTTTTTCAGATGATAATTCCTTCATTCTCTATAAGATCTTATTTTTTAGTTTAGTACTGTATAAGGGTAATATAATCTAAGATAAAGAAATTAAGCTATGATGATTTTATAAAGAATAATAAATGTCACTCATAGCATTATGGTTGTCACCGGACTTGTAGTCGCAGGGCAAATAGGCAAGGATGCAGGTGCGAGTACAATAGATCTTAATAATGGGAAAACAACAGAAAATAACCACCAGGCTTTTCCCTGACAAAATGGGGCACTCACGGCACTGAACACAGGGATATAAGGCAGGAACGTGATTGTGGAGACAAGGGGATGACCTGGCTGAGAACTAGAACCTCACAAGAACAACATCAAAACTGGCAATGATGTTAACAAATGCCTGACCAAGACAAGAGCAGAGATGAGGATGTAAATAACAAGAGAGACAGGTGGAACGCATGAGGACAATCAGGGCAAAGGCAACTGGCAGGAACAAGGAAACACAATGGGCACAAATCCCCAGTCAATACTCCGGGGACCTGGAATACCAGAGTGCTGGTGCAAATGTGACTCCTCATAATGTGAAATCTTAATCTGTTTTTCTTAGCAAACAGCCTCTGTCCCCTTAAACAAAGGTTGACTGTGGAAAAGCCTTGTTGGTCTCCATCTATCCAACATATTGAAAAATCTATATGACTGCAAGGAAACGCAAGAGCATCCAACAAAAACAAGCTGTCAGACAACTCAGAAATGAATGGTACTTTTATCATTACAGATAACTGTGCAGGCAGGTACCTATATACTGGAAACATCTGACACTCTGCCACCCACCCTGGCATTTTTGCGGCACATGCAGGACATGCATCATATTTTGTAACACACTATAAACATACATAGGTCATAATCGGTTTATTTTAAGATTAGGCTATTATATGACATGACAAAACTGACGGGAGTATCATGTTTTATGAATAATTTGATTGGCACACTTGCAAATATTTCTTGTTAGTAGTAACAATAATACAATAATAATTTGCATTCTCTTATTCGTCAGAAGGCACAGTAAATATCAAGCTTTGTTAATGAATTGTATGACACAAGCAAGATATTTCCTCAAAAAATTTGTTGGCTCACATGGCACAAAAATCTCTCTCAAATGTTTTTTCCTAGTGAACTCAGATTGGTTTCTAGGGAAAAAAAATTATACTCAGAGTGTAAGGAAAACCAGCTGTCACTTCATTGCCAACACCTCAGCAGTCCAGATCCCCGGCCTACAGACCCGGGTGTTGTGTTTGTCCAGTGTGTTTCTTTGTTTTGGCCAATTGCCCTCACCCTGATTGCCCTCATGTGTTCCACTTGTGTCTCTTGCTATTTAAGTCTGTGTCTCTCCTCCTTGTCTGCTGTGCATTTTTTTGTGTTACTGCCAGTTTGGCGCTTGTTTCTTGAGCTGGTTCACAGCCAGTCAGCTTTTTTCAGTAAAAGTCCAGATCTCCATGATAGTTTCCTCACCTTATTCTCCATGAGTTCTTTGCCGTGTTTCCCCTTCGTGTTCCCAGTTCAGCCTGGTGGTTTTTGTATTTATCTTTGTTTATCCCTGTTATTAAACTTGCACCTGCAACCTTGCATCCAGTGTAATCTTGTCCCGAGGCTCTGGGTCCCGTGAGAATCATGACAGTAACATCACAAATAATTCTTTATGTGTGCTATAGATTATTATATAAAGTTATAATTGAAATAATCATGTGCCAAATGTTTCTCTTTTCACCAAAATGATGGCTATCAGTGAAAAACTATTGTCATTATGTCAACTGATGATCCCAATCTATTATATGTCATATTGGCTAAGAGTATAACATACAGTATATTACATATGTCATATAGACTAAGAAGCATGTTCCACAGATAATATTACAGTATTATAACTAATACATTGTAACTTCTGCTACTTCCACTATTAATAATGACAACGGCAGATAAAGACTTCCTGTCACCTTAATGTAGAACTTGAGTGTTCCTCTGTGCAGATAGGCTCGCACGCTCTTGGGCTGAATTTTAATGGCCTCACTGCAGTTGAGGATGGCCTTAGCGTACAACCCTTTGTCCACATAGAAGGTTGCCCGGCTCAGATACACCTAGTAGCACATCACAAATCGTTAAGAGCAGAACCTCTTTGTCCTGGCAGAAAGTTTAAAAAAAAAAAAGACTGAAGGTTAAAGTGGTTTACGCAGGTTATTAGGTTATTAAGGTGGTACTTTATGGACCCTTGTGAGAGTGTATGACTTGCTTTAAGAGATTTAGATATAAACCTTTCAAAGCTTTTGTGTCTGTGTTAAAAGTACCTTACATAAAGCATATCCCAATTACAGACCTCAGACACACACATCAAGTCCTGCTCAAAAATATTATTCCCTTTGGCCCTGCATACTGTCAAGCCAGAATTTAAGTCTCCATTTCCACACCATGCAAACCTATAAAACAAACCTATTAAACTGAAATAGCTGGAAATGTATTGATGCAAAAATAATAATGACCTCCATTACTCTGTGTTCAGTGGCACCTTTTCTAATAATGTTTGCAATTCAAGTGGTATAATCAAAATCTAGGCGTGTAGTTTACAATGGTTTTACTATTCACTCTGGTTTCCTTCCATGGTCCAGAAGCTCACAGTTTAATGAACTGTTGTCTCTAAATTGAATAACTGGCTCACAGATGATACACCAGACCACAATTTAACCCTTGAATAGCCTTACATCTTTCCATACTCTATATAATAGCAGTATGCCCCCTTGGGGTGGGTGGCCAGTTGACCTTGGACCTCCAGAGGTATTTTCTCCTCCTTACTGAAGAAATTGTTTCCTTTCCTCCTTTGTTTTCTGAACTTTATCCTTTTTTATTTTGCTTCAATGTACATTGTAATTACTACACACTCTTGTCAAGTGCCTTGAGGCAAAAGTGTTGTAAAAGGCACTATAACAATAAACTGAATTGAATTATATTGCTCTACGTGAGAGTGAATGTGTGTCCTGCAACTGACTGATATCCTGTCCAGAGTGTCCCCTGCCTTATTCCATGTGCTTTGTAGGATAGGTTCCAAGCTCACTATGACCCAGCATCAGAGATGTTCATGACTTACAAACTGCGAGTCTGAGTCAAGTCTCAAGTCTCTGGCTTAGAGTTCAATTCAAGTTTGAAGTCTCTGTGATGTTTCAGACCTAATATATTATAAGAACAATTTCTTGTTTGACTTTTATCTAATTAAATAACTATTAAGTATCCACAGGAACCACAATTGCGGTTAAGCACTACGTCTTTATTCAGAAGGGAGATAAACCACCATAATGGTAATATTGATGTTTTAATCAAAACTGTATTTTGCCATGCCACTCTGCCTTGGATTACTATGGTTAAATTGCTGCAAACTTCTGTTCTGAGGCAAAAAGCTTCAGTGGTGCTGTGACCCTCAGAGCAGTTTGCTGTATCCTTTGAATCTGCACATAAATACAAAAACTTGTCAAAATGCAGGTACTAATTGGTTTGGGGGTGAATTGGAGGCATTAAGGACTAAACACCTAATATACAACACTGCCACTTGAGATAATGATGCAAGATTACAAGCTACAGATTACAAGGTTAGCCATCACAACACTCACCGTGCTGTGTGATAAATTTAAACATGTTACCCTGGATGACTATTTAAACAATGTAACAAGCTTAATGCTAGCCAGCGCATGATATATTGTCATTTCAAAAAGAATAGAAGGGACATATATTGCTGCTCAAGAGCCATATATCATTAGACTACCTGCAACACACACCTATTTGTGTACGTTTTCAAGTGCCTTATAAAGTTAAATGCCATAGAGCCGGTGTTTTTTTTTTGTGTGTTTCCCCACATTTTTTACATGATGCAGTTTTTCTCTTAAGCCCAATGTTTTTGAAATCCCTGCGTCTGAGAGCTAAGGTATCGATCGAAGATGTGACATGACAACACAGAGTGCTGTGTGTGTGGATGCGTGGGCGTCAAACACCTGTGGCTGGCAGACACACTATGGTGCATTTAAGAACCAGGCAGTGTTGCAATTATTAAAACTTGCCAATCAGCTGAGTGCCTTACCAATGTTTGACGGACTCTTATTGTTCAAAAGTCATTATACAGGAGTCCAAGTTAAGTCTGAGGTAAATTAGCAACAAGTCACGAGTCGAAAGTCGATTTATGTGTGACTCAAGTATGAGTTGAGAATGAGATGCCAACTCAAGTGCCCATCTCGGCCGTATACGAGAAATGTGGTTATTAACGATGGATGCTGGTTCCATGGATATTCCATAAAATCAGAAAGGGTTTTGTGTGCTGGTGTCACTACAAAGCCTGATCAGATAAGTGTACTATGCCTGCTCCCTGTTGCCCAAGCAAGGCACAAAGCTGTGAAGACACTGACTGCCAACAGCCCATTCTCACCATGTGTCTGCCGGTCGGGTGAATCCCGCCTCCGGAGGCTTGGCTCCAAAGCTGAGTTACAAAAAAAGCTATACCTGAAAAAGGGAGGGGTTGATGCTGAGGGCACGGTTGAAGTCCTGCACGCTCTTGGCCTGCTGCAGACGCATGCGGCAGAGGCCACGCTGATGGTAGGCGTCTGCAAAATCCGCATTGATCCTCACAGCCCTGCTGAAGGCATCCAGAGCCTGAGGACAAAGCACCGTATCTACATAAAGTAGAAAATACATGGACACCACCCCACAGGAAAGCCAGCACTCTACACACATCCTACGAAAGTGCAGCTGTCTGAACAACAGTCACCTGAAAATCACATGTTGATATTATTTTAACTTGAGCCATTTCTCATGTCAGTTTTCCTGAGGCATTGTTAATTAATCATTTGTCATAGCTATCTGATAATTTCATCTTAGAGGACCTGGCAGAGTTGTAAAAAATGTTATCAGTTTGTTTGATAGAAACTGCAATATTTAAACATTTTTAAATCAGCAAGTTCAGGTATTATCAAGAAACACAGCTTCTAATTACCAACAGCAGAACTAAAGCTGAACATGTAAAACACACAAAAGCTGTTGAATAGTTTGTGTCAAAAAAACTTCAGCTATAAAAACTATGTAGTTATGATTGATTCCTTTAGAAATCTGTCTGTCTGTCTGTCTGTCTGTCTGTGTGTGTGTCTGTGTGTGTGTGTCTGTGTGTGTGTGTGTGTGTGTGTGTGTGTGTGTGTGTGTGTGTGTGTGTGTGTGTGTGTGTGTGTGTGTGTGTGAATTACCCACAAAGACTGAGGGTGTGCCCTGCAATGGACTAGCCTGATAACACCCATAGCAATGAATGGATGAATGGATGGTCCAAAAATAGTGACCTTCTACACACATAAAGTCAGTCTGGCACACTTCAAACTAAAAGAATCTCTTTATGACTACAAGACAAATTGAATTAAAAATCAAGTGTCACTGTTCAGACAAGGCTATCTAGAAGTTAAATTAATTGTGTACACCATGTTGTGACAAAATGAGTTTTGTGAGATTGTAACAATCTCCCCAAAAGTCTTATCAATGACATAATAAAATCCTGGTATCCTCAAAATCCCAGTAGCATCTTAAGCACAAATTCTTCTCCTTCCCTTCAGGGATATGACCTTTAAAATATTCCAAAGTGCAAACCAGCAGCCCATCTGCCTTTACAAAAGAAAAAAAATCCAGAACTCCTTTGTCAAACTCCGACTGAAACAGACACGTTAAATTCTAAAAATGATTTATCTGAAATCCTATAGATATTAAAGGGCTATTGATACAATGGATTTAGTTATGGTTTGTTTTACTGCCAAGCTTCAACAGAAGGACAGCAGGGTGACTCAGAGGGTAGCACTGTTGCCCCGCACCTTCAGTGTTGGGGGTTCGGTTGCTGCCCTTGGGACTTTATGTGTGACACTTGCATTATCCCCTTTTATCTGTGTGGGTTTCCCACAACAATCCTAAAGCATGCTGTCAGGTGAACTGACATCTGTAAATTGCCCGTAGTATGTGAGTGTTCACCCTGCAATGCACTGGCCTTACAGTCAGTGTAGATTCCATCTTGCCCTGTACTTCCATGCAAAGGCTCCAGGCTCACTGCAGCCTTGCACAAGATAAGTGGTTATGGAAGATGGCCAGATTAAATGTGAGTCTGGATAATGAGATAGGGGTGTTTGCATAGTAAAGAGATTATGTGGAACACCTCAGGGTTTGATGATTATTCATACAGCCTTCTGACATTCTTGTCCTTGACCAAGTCGTTCATACGTCTCGCAATCGAAAAACTGCCAGAGGAGCTGACATCGGCCAGACAGCTCAGATTCTAAACATGGCACAACATCTTCATAACTGCTTCATAATGCACTCGAAGCTACTGTTAGGATTTCATTCTTAAAGTGTTCACCACGGGAATGTATTTCAGTCAGGATGAAAAGAGGCTCACAAATCATTGCAAGCCATCTCTCCCATGGAAAACTTTCATTATGGAGGAAAAATGCAGTAGTCTTTATAAGATTTGTATTTATTAATAGCCCTAAACACGGAGCACAGTGGTTCCAGGCAGGAGATTACAATCTCACCTCTGAGTTTGTGTGTTCACCCTGTGTTTTGTGTTTCCTCCTACAGTCCAAAGACATGTGTTGTAGGCTAACTGGTGTGCCTAAATTGTTTGCAGCGTGTAATTGGGTAAAGGTGTGCTCTGTAATGGGCTGGCACGCCTCCTTGTGCCCTAGACTGTCTGTGATAGGCTACATGACCCTGAATAAGATGAAGTGGTTTGGAAGATGGATGGAATGGCCCTCCAAAGTGCATCTCTTTTGCAAGTTAGTTGGCAAATACATTCATTAATGCAAAGAGAGAAATGTTATCTGCAAAAATGACAGAGAAATGCTGGCTCTGAAAGTGTGTGGTTTAGTGCTTTGGATACAAAATCTTGTTTTTTATTTGAGATAATGTGCTTTAAGTCTTGACATGAAAATGACCTATTCCTGATGTTTCTCACTCAAGCTCAATTTCAACAGATGCTTTAGTCTAAGGTACAACTGAAGTGACAGAGGTTTTTTGCTCAAATTGAAGAAACTGTTACATGTTGATGTTTTTATCACTGCCTTCATTTAAAAGTGTCTGACACATTTTCTAATTATTTTTGCAGACATTCACTCCAATGCAGGGAAGATGCCCACAGTACCTGCAGGAATTTGTCCTGTAGCATATAGCAGCAGCCTATCAGGTAGAAGAGCTCTGCTGCCTCAGGGATACGACACACAGGGGCCGGATCTGGGTTCAGAAGTGTCAGGGCCTTCCTGAAGCTTTCCACTGCTTCCTGGTTCGGGCCAGTAAACAAGACAGTTACACCACAGCAAGAAGACTGACAGGCTAGAATGTAAAGATCAATGAAGTGCAAAAAGAGCAGAAATACAGAAAGAGGTCAGGAGTAAAAGAGATGTCTAATCATCATACTAACAATGCAACAGGCAACATATAAGCTATAATTAGCTATAAGATGGGGCTCACTGCATGCACTAAGCTGTTCACCCTGGGTATCTCCTATAATCGACTGTTTGACATAGAAGCAACAGTTCTTTCCTTCATAATGACATTTAATGTCGCAGTCGTAAAGCACTGTGTGGAGACCAGTGCTTCTGTACCAGCTGTTTTCATTCCAGTACGACTGTTGTTATCCAGTTTGTGGACATGGCGCTGTAACCCAGTGGCAGGAACTTCTGAAAGGCATCAGAAGTAGCAAAGAGACCCACCATAAACCTGCAGGCCTTCATCTGAGTCTTCCCCAGAAGGGTGAGGGTATCTGGGGAGATGTGGATGTCAACAGCTGCCAGCAGCTGGTTGATGGCCGTTGAGTCGTTCTTCAGGAAGGACTGGATGACCCCCTGCTGGGCTGGGGACAACCCCAAAGCTGTGTCATACGTGAGGCAGTCACTCTTACTGAAGGAAACTATGGCAATTACCCACCTCCCACCATTCATCATTTCACTAATAGATATTCATTAGTGTTGTTTCCTATTTGACATATGAGACAATTTTCTAAATTATTTATACCTATTCACAACTCATTAATAGAATTTCTTTTTGTTGTATTTTTTTATCTATATTTTTTGCTAATTGTCTCAAATTTGATCCCAACCAGGGTGTCCCCTGCTTTGTGCCCTATGCTGCCTGGGATAGGCTCCAGGACCCTCCATAACCCTACTCAGGATAAATGGTTAGAAAATGATGGATGGATGAATGGATGTCCCACATATGAATTCATTTATTGGTTTATAATCTTTACACCATAAATTATTCAGTAAAGCTTACAAACACAGCAGTCACGATATTCTTCCTCAGCAATCTGCCCATTTTACAATATTGCCATCTAGTGTTTCCATATGCAAATGCATGACATTAAAATGTTGTTTTGTCAGACTCAGCTAAAAACACAATAGCACTTGACAGAAATGGACAACTAGACCTTTGCCCATCTGTGCTGCATGTTGTATGTAGAATGATGCCAACTCAAATTTCCCCATGTCACAGAGATACTGGCCCCTGAAAGAAAGACACCGAATGTACAAGTGACTGGTTAGTAGGAAGTTAGCCAAAAATACAAAAACACAGTCATAAGGTTCCTTATTTAAAGTAACATCTTTGTCTAAGGACTTTATGTGACAAAAGATCATTATAACAGTAGCATATGCAGTATGACTGACTGGCCTCATTCGACCATGAATATGGTAACATAACACACAAGTGACAGAAATGGTCAAAATTTAGCTTTGGCACAGTCACTTTCCTTGGACTTCATATATACACAGAACTGGCAGCTCGCATTGTACCATTGGCAGTTAAACACCCTCATCCACACCTGGTGATGTAAAGACGCTGGTCATCAGGTTTCATGTGGATCGCCCGGCTTATATCTTTTACTGCCCGACTGAAATCCTTCACCTGTTCATTCAGCAGACAGATTAATATCCATGAAGTCGAAATTCCATGAATCTGAATGACTGCTTGCTGTTTATCATGTCCTATTTGGGACACAGTGGCGTAGTTTTTGTTTGAAAGCAAAGGACTACTGTATTCAGCATGGACAAGGAGGAAGGTTACAAAGCTTCAGAGCCTAAAGGAAACCGCATTGAAAAAGTGAAGCGTGCATACATTGTGGTAGGCTTCCGCCCGCCATATATATCCCTGGACGTAAGTGGGCTCAGCCGTCAGGCCACTAGTGAACAGCTGGATGGCCTTGTAATTCTTCTTCATTTTAAGCATGTAGATCAGCCCCAAGTTCACATGCGCCAGTGCCACAGACCTGCATTGGAAGACACGTGGGCATGGATTAACACGCAGTACTGCTTTATTCTATAGACAAAAGTCCAGAATCAAAAAGAGACAAAGCAATGAATTTGATACACATTCAATATGAAATCAGAGAAGTATGATTTCAAACCTGATTTTCTCCTGCCCCCCATATATCAGACCGTAATAAGATATATGGGTGTTTTTTGTTTTTGTTAAGGTCAAGTCACATTTGGTGAAAGATTCCTAGTTTTCTTTGAAAGATATCAATCGAAACACCACAGATATTAAATGTTAATGGCTCTGTCATGGCACTTTGTCCTAACAGCATATCATGCTGATACTGTAAAATATAATGCTTATCTAAGTACCAAAATAAACCTCATATCTTGGTGTAGTGTTACTCAGTATCAAAAAGCTCTGTTATTACTCTTTCTTTCTGTAACGGATATCATTTTCTCCACCTTTCATGTTATCCAATACCCTGCTACCTTGTATTGTAGAGAACCTCAGGTAAGATTTACAGACATTGTGCATGGACCAGAAGTGAATTCAGAAACAGAATGCACTGCTGCGTTGTGTAATATTTAAAAAGCTATGTGTACAACTCATTAGAAATGGAAACAGAAAGACCTGAGTGTGAAGAACATGTACATGGTACAATATCACTATAGATTCATACTGCAAGCACTACAGCCACATGACCAGCTAAGAGAAGGGCTTTTTGTGTATCTATACAAAATTCAAATTTAATAGAGACCAAGAGAGGGGGGGCATTCATAGACATCTCTCCAAAACATTACCAAAAAGAAATGCTATAAACGGTCATTTTACAGTGCCTTGTTCTCAGATATTAAAAAATCTTTCCCAGCAGTCTGGACAACATGCCCTGGAGACTATCACTTAGTTGTTTAGTATACAAAAAAAAACTTTTACAGTATCAAAAGACAGCAAATAAAAAAACTTTTACAGTATCAAAAGATAGCAAATCTCTTGTGTTCCTAAAAGCTTCAGCTGCATGTGACAAAGTGTCTTAGGGTCATTATCATACCCCTGCAACATGCCATGTTGAAGTATGTTTTCTGAAAACCAAATGGAACATTACACCTGATGCTCACAGAAAACTGGATAAAGCAAGATTAGCAAAACATAAAACTGCTACAGTCCAAAAATGTTCTCATAACTAGACTGTCAACCAATTATGTGTGTTGTCTTGAGGGTTTATGGCAGTGACTATAATCAATCATTAAATGTTTTACGAGTAACACCTTTATAGCAGTCTTTTTATAGTCTTTATTTTGAGATGGCCAATAAATAAAGTGTTCCAATTTTGTATCTGCCATTATATAAATGTGTGATAAATCAGTACTCCTCAGTTCTGGTCCTCACCAGCCTCCAGGTTTACTGGTTTTCAATTCATCTGCATGAAAATGCATTAACAAAAGAATTCGTGAAACAGATTATATTTTCTCAGTATGCTTATTAGACCTTTTGCTGATAGTTCAAATCAGTAATCAGGAAAGCTGTTTCACTCATTTGATGGCATTTAATGATATGTAGTCTAGTCATTTATTACCATTATAGGGAGTCCTTAGAATAAATTAACTGTAAAATAAAACGGGTCTTCGCCAAACGTGAACATGATTTTAATCAAGAGGCCATTGGAGCCTGATTTAGACAGAGTTCAGCCAGACTGAAAAGCAAAATGAAGAATGGAGTGTAGAGAAAAGAAAGTAATGAGCATCACGCCTCAAAGAAGAGTATTTACAGCGTTGTGGAAAAAGTTGAGGTTATTCTGCCAAAAAACGCAATTTATACTATGGGGATTTATTCAAGTCACCACTGAGTCTTGTGAACAACAAGGATTTCTTTCTTCTAATTGACATGAAGATATTAAAGATAAATTGTGACTACAATAAAAAGCCAATATCCACCATGCCAAATTGCTTATCCACATTATTTTCATGCGGCACAGACATTATGCTGTCAAATTGCTCCTCTGGCAAAGCACGAAATCCAAGAAAGTCATGCTGGATGTGTTTTTATAGATTCGTATACCACACACTGTATTCAGACTGTCCTTATATTTTCAATCTAAGTGTATGTTCGGTTTGTTTACAGAGTAAACAATCAAGCATTTTCCCTGCCTGATTGGTAAACCCTGCCTCAACAAAGCCTTCTATACAATTATGGAAATAATGTTTCGAATTTATGACATTTCCAGCTATTAAGTTGAAACAGACCATATTGAATTTGTAACCATTCTAATGGGACTGGAAATATGACAAATGTTTTATAATTGAATATTTTAATACAGGTCTCACTAAAATTATTACATCCAATTTGGTACTCTGAAATTAAGGCAGAGTTACACTGGAAAATCCATTTTCCTCTGTAATCAATGAGTTTCTAACAGTTGCAGTTCTGCAAGGGTCTTATCTGTACTGTTGTCCTAATGGACAGAGATGAAAAAGAAAGAGGAATTAAGAGCCCCATCACACTATTATCTCTCCTCTGCTGGGACAGTAATGTAATACATACGTTTCCAGGAACATCTTGGCTTTTTCAGCTTGTACATGCTTTCATCAGCCTTTCATGCTTGTGAATCCTACATCACATCAAAGCTCAGATACGATAATAATATTCATTTTTGTTTGTTTCATTGGTCTTTACCAGAATGCGGAGCACCGTGTCTAATCTTGTCCCTTTATGGTCTGTTTTCCACGCTCAGTTTCACTGATTACATATACAGTAATATGCATACACAAATTGCTAATAAACAACACAGCACAGAATAAAAAGGTCCAGATAAAATGATAAACATAAGAAATATAAATCCGTGGTATCAATACTGTAGTATTATGATAAAAAACATAAACCAAAAAACAATAATTAAAATGCCTGTACCATTATTTTCACTTGATGCTTCAGTTTCTGAGAGCTGTCAACGTGTAGAACAAATGCCCAAAGGACACAATTATTTTCCAGACCAGACAGTTTGCATCCATATACAAGTACACAGAAACCCACCGTTGATTAAATTTTGGAGGGTAAGGTAAAAGTAACCGGGTACTACAGAGTAAAGTTGGAAAGGGTTAATGTCTTACATTATGCAGGTGTATGGAAAACCAAATGGGCAGCAGGCTATTCAGACACACGAACATTGAAAGGGTTAGTATTGAGTCAGTGGTTAAGTAAGCAGTCAGTCCTGCTACTCCAACACTGCACCTGATCACTCCCCATTGATTGTTTCATGCCTTTATTTGCATATATTCCTTCATTTTTTATTATGCTGACACAAAAGACTGTATTTCCTTTCGCTCTGCTCTTTCGGGGTAACTATTTACCTACACAACGTGCAGCCTCCTTTTCCACACCCAAAGGGCTGACCTGCTACTGTGTTAAGACCTGCTGCTATGACCCATTGTGGCGCTCCACTGTCCCCTGCTTCCAACAGCTGCTGTACTTCATCATGACATTGTATACATCATATACAGCTGCATTTGTTATCTGTAGTTATTATAGACACTTATTTACCATAATACTCTTTAATCACTTTTTTCAAGAGCCATAGTAAATAAAACGGTTTTTCCAACCCTGGTGTTTTGAATATTTTCCATGCATCACTGTAAAGCACTTTGTGACAAACTTGCACTGCAAAAAATGAAATTTGATTGATTGGTTGAGTACTGAGGAATCACACCACTAGGGACAGTGAGGCTTACCTGTCCAGTTTAATCACGTCCTTAAAGTCACACATCGCCTGTTTCCACTGGTTCAGCCTGATGTAGAGAAGCCCACGCTGGAGGAAAGCTCCAAGGTTCACAGTACAATTGTTGATGAGCACTGGAAGAAAAGCCAGTGTGGCTGTCAGAAAAGTGGAAGAGTCTGTCTCTGGGCATTGATCACAAAGACACTATAACGTCATTCACCAGTGGTCCATAAAACAACAAAATATCTTTCATGCCAGAAAACAAGAGATAAAATGGATACAAGAGAAAATCTGCATACAGGCCTGGCATGATTCATAGATTTATCTATGACCTTCACATTTTTGTGGTTTTTAAGCAATTTTAAAGCTTTCGAATTTTATGTTAGGCTGAATGCAATAAAAGATCATAAAAGCCATCTTTATCACAAGTTTGCATGCCTGCAGATTTAATGAAAATGTGCTGTACCAGACGTGCTGAGGTCCTGCAGCGCTGCCTTGGGCTGGACTCGCCGCAGTAGGCAGCCGCGCTGATAGAAGGAGAGCCAGTCATTGGGGTTCAGATGTACTGCTGAGGACAGGACCTCTATGGCCTCTGGAAACTGACCCAGCTTTGCATGTATCCTCCCTAGGTACTGCCTGAGGACGTAGGGAAGGAACACCTTGTTTGTTTTTGGTTGATAATATGTCCCCCCATCTATAAGAATTTCTATACAAATAAAGGCATTGTCATTAGACAATGGTCATTTAAAAGCCTATTGAAAATTTCACACTGAACTGATCAAATGTCAATGCAATACTGAACAAAATGATTCTATACATGTATACATTGCTGCATACTTCCACCGTATATTGAACTGCCAATAGAAATGCATTAAACAATCATTTCAAGAACACTCCACCAGTACATCGCATTGTAAATCTAAAAGTACATGTAACCGTTTTGATTCACCTAGAGACAAGAAAACTTTGTGTGAACTACTACCCTCTAGTGGTAAAATAAGGTAAAAATTGTGCTGTTTAAAATTTTAATTCCTGTTTATGTGAGAAAACTTTTTAAAATCAGATTCTACTGTACAGAGAATGGTTGATTCATCTTCTGATATGCCGGGATTTAATTACCGTGTAACAGCTCATGTCGTGTAACGTGTGCCTCGACCTGGCCCTTGGCCAGTAACTCGTGTCGTGTAACGTGTGCCTCGACCTGGCCCTTGGCCAGTAACTCGTGTCGTGTAACGTGTGCCTCGACCTGGCCCTAGGCCAGTAACTCGTGTCGTGTAACGTGTGCCTCGACCTGGCCCTTGGCCAGTAACTCGTGTCGTGTAACGTGTGCATCGACCTGGCCCTAGGCCAGTAACTCGTGTCGTGTAACGTGTGCCTCAACCTGGCCCTTGCACTCCGGGGCTCCAACTGTAGCAGGAGGGTAAAGTCAGTCAAGGCGTTTGTCCACCTGCCACTGTGGAAATACTGCAGGCCATGGATCACCAATGCATCAGTCCTCCTAGGGTTCATGGCAAATGTCTAAAAATATGATGCGTGGAAATCAGTTAACACATCCCAGTATATAAAAGCCAGGAGCCAGAATCATATATGAATGAACTGGTCAGTCTTGTTGTTTTGTTCCATACAAAGAACATATCAGTCTACAACTAGAAAGAAGAATATTTAAAGTAATGACATGTTTATATATACAGTATTCACCCCTGTGGACTTTTCACATTTTGTAGTGCAACAACCTGAAATTGAAATTAATTTAACTGAGAACTTCGCTATTTCACAACATACTTAATACTTTCAGAGCCTACAATATTCTTATTGTGACACAAAAACCAGACATTTGGTGGTTGTGTGGGGGAAATTATCGATTTTGATTGTAATTAATGCTTGATCCTATTAATCCATGGTAGTTATAGAATAATAACCTTAGACCTATTTAAATTTAGAAGGAGACAAAGTGTACGTGCAGAAAATATGTTAACACTGTGATATGACACAAAAGGAAATCTGCAAAGCCAAACTCACTGGAGTTTGGGCTGGGAAAGAGCAGTTGGGGTATCTAGACAAACTACATCATGTCAAAGTGTTATCATGACTTAAGAAATCCATAGCCTCTTTTGCAGTCTCAAATGTATTGTGTACTTGACTGTATTGGAAGAATCTCTTTGACGTAAAACACACAGTAATGTAGCATTCCTTATAACATTTATATATTGAAAAAATTGGAATGACCAAAAATACTCAAAAAAGTTTTCAAAGGAAGAATAGAACAGATACATTTAAGTATGCAGAAGTCAGCTTACTTTTGCGTAGTCCTCCATAGCCAATAGGATCTCACTTCTCTTCTCATACATCTGAGCTCTCCTAAAGTACATATCATCATCGTCTGACTTGCATTTAATGGCCTGGCTGTAGTTTGCTATCGCCATCATTGTGTCACCTTTCATTCTGTAAATTTCAGCTCTGGACCTGAAAGCATCTTAAATGCAGGAATAATATTGGAATGCAGATGTCAGGAAAAAGGTCAATTAACTGCACCTCAAATAAGACATGAGCATAATAGCATTCTAGTGTTACAAGATTCATTAAACCATTGGTATGAAACTCGCAAAGTCCTGCAAGTTTCAGAAACTTTAGTTAAACATTAACGCTTTATTTTTATACTGGAAATAACTGCTGATATGAACACTTCCAAAATGATAATTCAGGTAAGTAACAGACTGTGGTGTACTTCAAAAACTGGCGTAAATATCTTTTTTACAGTGATGGTGATGGGACAAATGAGGCTTCAAAATCCATGGTGGGTGCGAGTACTATCTGGATAATCTCAATCTCAATTATTGCTGGTGATACTCCCACCCACCACAGGTTTTGAAACCTCATAATGCACCAGATTTGATTGGTTAGTTCTGGATACTCCCACCCACCAAGGGTTTTGAAGCCTCATGTGCCCCATCACTAAAATAATGGTGACTGCACTATCTGAAATAAAAAGTACCTCGGAAACTCAAATAACTTCAATTGCATAAGCTCCTCTCTTTTAACTGCCACACTATACAATGTTACCAGCATGTTTGTTGTTGTGCTTTATGATGAAGTTCAAGTCCTCCAAAGCCTGGGTGAGGTTGCCCTTCAGCAAATGGATACCATGTCTATGCCAGTAGGCATCCAACAGTCTGGATTCCAAGGATATTGCCTTTGAATAAAATAGACTGGTTTAGCATGACTGCTGTAGTTAATTTTCAGTATAACTGTCTTGCCTGCACCAAGCCTCCCCTGGATATTGAGCAAACCTGGATCTCAGCTTTCTTAATAGCCATTTTGCTAAGGGACCTGCTTCTCAGTTCCTCCCACCATACTGAGTGTTTCTATGATTTGATTTTGTGTTTGACCTCTGCTTGTTTTACCCGCCTTCTCACTTTTGGTCTCTAATTTTGGATGCAGTTATTTAATCAGCATCACCCTCAGCAACTTCATGACTTTTACCCAAGTTTGGACTATGGATTTGGATAACATTTTCCTTTCAGTTGCCTTTTTGTTGATTCTTTGCCTGTACTATAAACCTGGAGCATCTTCCTCATCCAATTACAATAACAGAGTATACAGTAATCTTAGAATTAATTG
>JAACJT020000021.1:4194221-4246270 GCA_009936485.2 Gymnarchus niloticus | reverse complement strand
TGCCTGTACTATAAACCTGGAGCATCTTCCTCATCCAATTACAATAACAGAGTATACAGTAATCTTAGAATTAATTGGAATTGACATTCCGTGTAGGGTTTTTGTAAAGATTACAAATATGTACACCAGTCCTGAAAGGTGACAAGCAACAGCTGATCAACACGGTAGATCATCAGCAACTGCAACTTTCAGCCAATGCATGCCTACAAGAAATAATGATTAAATAAAAAGAGGTCCAGAGACTGCACTTTGCTTAAATGTTACCTTGAATAAATGTTTTTGATGGTCCAGAAACTCTGTAAAAAGCCTAGAATTTTTTAGACAAAGACCCTTTTATTTACCCCTTTGGAAGCATCAACCTCAGCTGATCAGCACATTCGTTATCGCGCTACTTGAAGGCCCTCATTCCTCCGTGACAATATGGTGGGAGAGTTCTGTGGTGTTTCTACAACACTGTAGGGTGCACAAAATACTGCCACATAGTCACCTGGCATAATGGAGTCTATCAGCACCAGAAAGGTAGGAGAAAACAAGCATTCTGTTGTTTCACATTAAGAAAGTTGTAGAGAATAATTTATCCACACGGATATTTCAGCTGCTCAGTTAAAATTCACGTCAAGTACCTTGCTGAAGGGCACTGCAACACCACTTGAGACAAGCAACAATCAGGTCACATGTCAGTAACCACTATGCTTTCTGCTGCCCTACTACACTTTAGGGTGGAGACCAAAGGGACTTGGAGAAAAATCAACCATATGTGGCTCTTTGTGTTTCCATTCCGTGCGTGCTAAACCTACCTTGTTGAGATCCTCCATAGCCAGGTTCAGGCGACCCACTTTCTTATAAAGAGCCCCTCTGTGGCACAGATCAAAGGCATTGTACCAGTCTTGATTGGCCATGGACTGGGTCAACCTGGCCACCTCGCCATTCAGATCAGAATCAGTAACACCTGTGTCTGAGGTTGTTGACAGATCCACCTTGGCCAGTGCTCGTATCTCACCTAGGAATAGTTCCCTCTCTCGCCATCTGTGAAGGCCTTCTAGAAAGCCTGAGGTCTCCTTCCCATGCCTGCTGCCCCCTTGGAGGTACAGCTCTTCGCACCATGTGTCCCAGACATTCCGGACCCACTCATGTGGGTCCAGGCCCACTGGTATCCCCCCCTGCTGGACAGTGTAGCTCTCTAAATCAAGAAGCAGTGGAGGGCTGGAGCTGGGGTACAAGAACACAGGGCCTGCGGATGAGGGCTGACTGTGATGACTGTTCACACCGTCCAGGAACACAGGGCCAGTGGGTGAGGGCTGACTGTGATGACTGTTCACACCATCCAGGAACACAGGGCCAGTGGGTGAGGGCTGACTGTGATGACTGTTCACACCATCCAGGAACACAGGGCCAGCAGGTGAGGGCTGAGTGTGATGACTGTTTACACAGCAGTAACAACGCAATTAATTCTTGGAAAAAATCTATATGGTTACTTTTTTTTTTTTTTTGGTTTTTTTTTACACAAATCAATAAGTATGTTTCAGGAACTGTATGTGAAAACTATAGGCTACATTTAATGTATAAGGCTAACAAACATCAGAAAATGAGTAATTTGTGAGTTAGCCTTTAGTCAACCAGTGTTTTGCTCTTTTAAACAATTATAATGCAATAACTGCCTATACCAGGATGGATGGATGATAATTTGTCCAAAATTAATTCCAAATAAAGACAATAAAACAGCCACTGTAGTACATGATATGTGGAGAAGGCATCTTGGTATCAACGCTTGCAGGTTCACCTGGAATGGGTTTGACTGGGCTGTCTCTGCTTCTCAAGGACCAAGGGCAGCTTCCTCCCTCCTTGAAAGCCATGCTTCTTGGAGCGAGCCGTGACGGTCCTTTTCCTTGGAATGGATCGGCCCCTCTTCTGGGGGAGGAGGCTCTGCCTCTGCCCCTGCCCCCGTGCGGACACCTTCACTGGTTCTGTCCGTGTTCCGACCCTTTGTTTGGTCACAGGGGGCAACGTTGGATGCTGCTGGTCCTCTGAGTCCCGAGAGATGGTAGTAATGTTGGCAAGCACCTGAACACTGACTCCAAGTCTGGAGCACAAGTCTGGAGCTAACAGGGAACGTTTTGCTGCCTAGCAATGGTGGCAAAAATAAGAAGGGCATGCAAATGAAATGGGTAAGAGGAACCTGCCTTACAAGGAGTTACTGGGCTCTTTAAATGTGTAATAAAAATGGAATATGATACAATCTTTAAATGAGTAGGCAGTCATCTTTAATGAATAAAATCGATAAAGCCAATACTATTTCTAGTGTTATTAATATAACCCCACATGCATGGCTATTTTTGTACACCCTTCCAAAACATACGCACATGTCCCCCGCAGGCAGCAGGCTCCATTGAGGACTTTCTACACACATCCACCGTGGACCAGGACTTCCTGAAGAGTCGCTCCACCTGCAGGGGAAGTCACCATTTTCTCTGCACCGCTGACTGAAGCACTGCACTTGAGTTTTTCAGGATAATTAATGCATCAGTTCTGTCATTACAAAGCTAAGGATGTTGCTTTAATAAAAGATAATTACAACACACTGGAAGCGCAGTGTAAAACTAGAAAATGACCATGGATTGGACAGTCTTTAAGGCTCAACTTGATAAAACAAGCAGATCATAATAATGAGACTTTAGCAGTGTTTAATTTTGTTTTGTCATTCAACTCACATACCGTGTGATGTACAATTTTGAAAGTGCTGTAAAAAATAATTCTGGCATGGTTTTAACCCTGATTCTAATTGTTACAATTCTTTTTCATCTAATTCATCATAAGTACTGAATCACCTTGAGGTTACGTTTATATGCTATTCTATTACACCCATGCTGTACTGTATTCAAAATCAACCATGAATATCTCAGTTCATTTTCATCTCAGTCTGCTTTCTACCTGATTGCCCCAAAGTGCATGCAGAAAGAGTGTATCTATCCTTCATGAGCGAGGGAGTGCAGGAGATTTTGGGGGGAGTTGGCTTCCAAAACATCTTCAATTCATAAGCACAAAGAGAGGTCTAAAAGAGGGGCATTTTTACAACTGTGGAATAAGTTAAAACAATGCTACACATGGTTCATTTTCCCTTTGTTTTTGGCTGTCAAATAATACACATAAAACACAAGCCCTTAAAGTGTAGTATACAATTTAGTCGCGGGTTCCCTACAAAAAAGTATACTCAGGATGACATATGGCTCAAATGAAACATAACATCATCTAAATAACGTGATCCAAGGAACTCTTTTCTGAGTGCAAAAATACCGATAATTACTGATGTCATTATACAATTACACACTCTGAACGGAGATACTCATATTTTGCTACACTACTGCCTCTACTGAAAACCTTCACAATCTTCCTCTTACAACTCTGCATATATACTTAGTGGCTACCTTATTAGGTACACCTAGTACCAGTCAGAACCTTTGACTCCAGAACATCTTCAAGGGTAGACAAGTTGCGTATTCAGAGAGGACTTTCTACACAACTATGTTCTTAGCACATGCACCTCAGACATTGTAATTCTTAGTCAAAGAGTAAGTGAACCTTTTGACCCTATCTGTGTGCTGCATGCAAACAGTAGCAAACACAGCTTGCAGATTTAAGGAACATGCTGTTTGTGTTAACAGATGTACTGAATAAACTGATCACACTGGTTTCCGTGCGTTTACTGCCACCTTCTGGATCTACTAATAGTACACACCGAAAAGAAATTAAATTGTGTCTGTTAAATACACTGGTTGAACCCCAGTTCCCTGGAGTCACAACATGTGCTGATTCTTAGTTAGCTCAGCTAGCAAATGCTTTAGTCAAGTCAATTAATTGAACATTTAGTGTATTCAGGGTCCTCTGAAACAAAGTAATGGACTCCTGGGGAGCTCATGGCCATTTCATCCTGGGATCTGTGACTCCACACATTTGTAATTTGTCCACAGAGATTGCACGTAAATTGATGAAATTACAAAATGTCCAAAAAATACTGAAGGTGGTCCTTCATTCTTAGTTACTTATACGATCAAGCATTGTAGTAGGGGGTCCCCAGATTTGGTCTGTGTTTGGGGGTTCCAGTTTTAGGAGAGGTTGAAAACCCCTAGTCTACACAATAAATTAGAACAGCTCTAGATTTCAGTCACTCATCTTTTAAGTGCCTAACTATTCTGTTAAACCAAACTTTAGACTACAGTACAACCACATTTTTTTGGTGAAAAAATGCAAATACTGTATCACACTATCCATTTTTAAAATAATGTTACAGAATCATTAAAATCATTCCAATTGCTTGCCTGTCAGTGTATGAGCATAAATTATAGGTAATTTGAAAATAAAGTGAGGTTTTAGAGAAAAACAGGACTACAAATGATAATAGTAGAGCTGTTTGCCCTTAGGGTTGCTGGTAGTAAGGCCTTACAGGTCGATCACACAACACCCTCCTTGGACGGTCCTCAAGGTGCTCAGGGATCCTCTGCCAGTCAAACAGAGATGGGAGATGAGTGACACAGTCTTCTTGACTTGTCACTAGGATCTCAGCAGCAGAAAGTCTCTGTTGGACAATCCTGAAACAAGAGCTTTTCCTGAGTTGCCAGTTGGCCAAACAGTTTTAGTGAAAATCCACTAAGGAGCCATGCTCAGGCTCCTGTAAGCAGCTTCTCTGGAGTGATACTTTTCTGAATGAATGAAATATAATGCTAAGAATGTCTCCATGTGGAATGGAAAAGAACTACTCAAAAATGGGCATTATTTCTCACTTTGGGGTAAGAGACGAGCTAACATTACGTAAACATTAGCAAGGACCTGGGTTCACAGACAAAGACAGAAAAACAAAAATGTAATCTAAGGGAAAATAGTTGCAGAGGAGGTAACGAGCCTCAGACTGGTATTTATGGTCTTCAAGCATATTGAAAGCAGGTGCCTCTACTAATGTGTATTAATTAAGCTATTAACATTCCATCACAATTAAGGTGACAGATTAAAATTTAGGCTGAACTGGCAATTATTTTGTCTGTTATGGGTAGGAGAGACATGAATGACACTGAGAAAGGGCTAGTTGTTAAGATACAAATGGTTGCTGATGGTTCACCAAGGATGGCAACTGAGATGATGTTAGAATGAAAGTGCTAATGATAGATATGGTCATCATTTTGAGATAAAACAAGCAAGCAGCTCTGAATCAGTTAACCGCAAATGTCAGTGTAACCCTTGGGCACTTCACAATTCACTACAGATGGGCAGATAAAAATGCATTGCTGAAAGTAAAGTGGTTTAAGGAACACAAGCAGAGAAAGACCTCTTATGGTCAATGAGGTCATAAGTGTTTTTCCTATATGTTCTTGTATCTCTATATACATTTATTTGTTAATAAGTAAATGCCAGACTGTCTTTGCTATGCAGTCACATTTTCTATATTCTGGTGAGGGTTGATGGGGTCTGTGATTTATAGCTAGAGAGACTGCAAGCAAACAAGGTGAGGGGAAGCAGTGAGAGTAGAGCAGAGCAGAGGCTTCCCATCAATAGAGGAGTGCTGCTTTAGCTTGAGAATTTGGGACAGGCAAGGGCAAATTAGCCAATCACCATTCTGAGCTGCAACGCCAGACTTGTTGCAGGGAAAATGTTATTGAGGCTTCACCAAAACAAATGTTTATGGATGGTTTACAGTTTTTGAGTGTCTGTATATTATACATGCCCACCCAGGTGACATTTATTCCCCTATAACTTCCATGGATCTTCTCTTCTAATACTATATAAGATTAAGGAGTCTGTGTATAAGGTTTTGTTTTTAATTAGGTTCAAAACAGCTCTTATTCCTGTTACTAGAAGCTCTTTTGGGCAAATACAACGGAAAAAATGTCAAATTTTTGATAAAAACACTATGTATTAGTAATATAGAACAACTGTGGTAAAATCATTCGAAAAGATTAGAATTAGTGTCACTGGTTGTTTTGGTTACCAAAACAAATTACAGAATGAAATAATGAGCGATCTTTTTCAAAACATCCAGTGCCGGTTACCTGCATTGAGCCTGATCAGGGATCTGGGTGAGTGCTGTCCTCTGTTGGACAAGCTGTGGTTCCACAGGCAACTGACAGGCCTGAGAAGGGAGGCCGTCGGCCACTGGCGTTGTGCACAGATGGTGGATAGTCTTATACCTCTCAGCTCTGCAGAGAAATGCAGACCATGACAGCTGACTCATGCGATATTCACACGCAGGTATGAAACAACCGTATTGTATTTTATTACATTTTCCTATCATCCTTCTTCCCCTTTTGAAGATGCAGAAACACCCCAGACAGGATGGGGTCACACTCGCATACAATCACATGTTCTCTGGGCAATTTAGGGAGACCAAATAGCCTAACTGAAGGCATCTGGATTGTGGGTGGGCTGGGAGAAGAGGCAAGAACAGAATCTAGCACCATGGAGATGTGAACTGAAGATGCTGCCCATCAAGCCACTGTGCCACCCAAATTTTCATATTACTTACCGAATAAATGACTTTTTCCATTACTAAACCATAACATATGTTTACTGTAAGGAGCTTTTTCCCTCAAAATTCTCAGACCCTTCAGCAAGCTGGTGCAGGATAAGGGGGACGGAAAAAAGGGACGGACAGACAGACCGACGGCGGTTTCTTTCCTGTGCCAGTGTCATGACATATTTCTGTTGTTATCATTTCCATCATAACTCCTTGCAACATAAAGACAATTATCTCTGTGCTGACATTCAAATGTATGAGACACTCTGTACTCAATCAAATCATTTCTTAAAAAGTCCAGAGAGTTTAAGAATAAAAACTGAACACAATACCAGAAACAGTTGTTCAAAAACAAAACAACTGTACTTAAGATCTGAAAGCTCAGAAAGCCTACTGTTTAAGCTTGTAGGCCTAGAGGCAATACGGCCTGCGGTTAGCAGCCACAGAGAAGGAATCTGGCACAAGCAGATGATGGAGGTTTATTTACCTGAATCCTCCCCACCTTAACTTCCAAGCACTCTGAATGGAGAGACACAAAACAGGAGAGGGTATAAAAACAGAAGAAGTGGCCTGACTGTGTGTGGCCGCTGTGCAGGCGCTCTGACAGGAGGCTAGAATAAAGCGCCGCACTGTCTGTCGCTGTCTGCCCAGCTGTTAACCTGACAGGCGCAATTTATCGAGGCTGACATGTTCTCTACAGGCTGTCGCTGGCCACATTCATCATCTTGGGGCCAAGCACGTCGCGGGCAAGCTGGGCAGGTCACAGGCAAGTCAATCAACAGCGTCTCAGGAAAGGGAGCATTCCTGAGGAACTCGCCCTCCCCTCCCCTAATAAAGCAACTCTTTCTTATCCAGCACAGGACCTCTCGTTGACCCCCGACGCTCTGAAAGCATGTAATTAAGAGGCACTTGTTTCTGCCTGGATTTGTTTTCTGTGAATGGAGAGGGGCGTGGCAGGATGGCAGTTTGGCACTAAAAGGCAGTAATTCACAGGTGAGTAAGGAGCCACCGCAGGTGAGGAGCAGCCAGCCTGGCTCCAGACGGGCCAGCTGAGAAAGCTGGCCTGTACTTAGCAGAACCATCACTCGCTGCTGTGACACTGGCTTTCGGAGAGGGAGTGAAGCTGACCGATGACAGCTCAGCCATTACTTCACGCTTCATACGGAGCCTAGGAGGCGAACTGGCAGAGGTGACAGTGAGTTTAAAGGGTCAGGGGGGCACCTTCCTGACAGAGCTAATCACAAAGCTAAGACTCAGAGGCACCTGAACTAATACATTACTCATATCGAAAAAGAGAGTTAGTGTACTGGGTCTCCATCATGTGAAAAAAGACTGTGATATTAATCCAGTATCATGCAAAAATCTTAGACGGGCTAAGAAAATCGTTTCCATCATGTTTATGTCGGTGTAAATCTGACTTTAAGTCTGTCAAAGTATGGCGCATCTCTTCAGGTCACCCCAGAATATACAGTTACACATAACCAAGTACGTGTGGAGCTCCGCTAGGAGCGTGCCTTGTTTGGCTAATCAATATCTCATTAGGTGAACTAAATAATTAAATAAGAACTAAATAAGTTCACAAGTTAAGTGAGCTGCTGGTGAAAGTTTAAAAATACATGGAATGACTGGCCTGGTCTCAAGTAGAGGTTTGGGAACCAAAGTTATGTTCTTCTAGCCATCCAACCAGATATCAGCAATATCTTAGAGAGCAGAATAAATTCTTGATAATTTTTCATTATAGTACTGCTTATTCACACATTTTAATTTTAAGCTGTTTCTTCCCTGAATAAATATACTCTTATTGCTCAGATAGATGGCCTTCACCTGCCTAAGACTTTTGCACAGTACTGAATGATGTACATTTCCTAGTCACAGAAACTTCAGTTTATCAAAAAATACTGTGTCATAACTTGAAATAAATATTCTAATGTTAAAAAACTGTTCAGCTTATTGCTTTCAGCAGCATATCCAGGTGAGTAACTCTTAAAATCAAGCTAATAGACGGAATAGCCCTACTGACAACTATGCCATTTGATCTCTGTGTCAATTCAAAGGAACTTATCATTATAATACGTCATGACTGTATGCATTAATCCAAATCCATTTAAAAATTTTCCTGTTTTTTCCCATTTATATAACTGGATATTTTACTGGAATAATTTAGTTCAGGGCTACAACAATCGACTGCATATGCAATTTAGGAAGTGAATGGAATCTGAGTCAAAAACAATGTTGAAGCATACAACACCAATGATGCTCATGATAAGCTTCAGGTTAGAAGATTTTACCTTCAGTCCTAAACTGTATTTATACGGCTCAAAATTATAGACCAGTGACCCCATTCAAAATGACACATTTCAGTTTCAGAAAAAACGAATGCATCATTAGTTGGTCATGACAGCGACCTGATGATTACTAGTCACTTCTAAATATTTGCACACAATGATTTAGTCATCCAGGGCCAATAGAGCAGTCCCTTACTTGCCCAAAAGAGGGTGCAATACATGTAATGAATAGCTGCAGTACATCTTGTGGGAAAAAGCAGTTTGGAAGGAAAGCTCCTCCCTAGAAAAACAAGCAGAAATTTCCAAGGCACTCTTCATGTACGAACTGCAAAAAGAAGATTCTAGACTAAGACCAGCAGACAAACAAAGACAGTGTGCAGCTTCCAGACCATCTGTGTCAGGTGAGACAGGTTTCTGGCGTATGGGTGTGGGCTGGTATTGAAAACTGTAAGTCATCTCTAGGTAACAGACGTGAACACTTCAGTAAAGGAAAAACCACATGATGGGGGATACTTTTAAAAAAAAAACATGGAAAAATAAACTAAATAACCTGGAAAACTGTTTTCTCTCATTGTCGCACTCTGAAGTTCCACTTGACTAAACTGAACAATGGCAGTGCACAGAATATATAGTGTATATATACAAAAATGGGCCAAAACATTATGACCGCCTCCTAGTACGACATTCTTTCCAGCAGCCACCTATAAAGGCGCAAATGAGCAAGGGGATAGGTGCATGCTGACCAGAAGCAGGACAGGTGCATGCTGACCAGAAGCAGGATAGGTGCATGCTGACCAGAAGCAGGACAGGTGCATGCTGACCAGAAGCAAGACAGGTGCATGCTGACCAGAAGCAGGATAGGTGCATGCTGACCAGAAGCAGGGCAGGTGCATGCTGACCAGAAGCAGGACAGGTGCATGCTGACCAGAAGCAGGACAGGTGCATGTTGACCAGATGTAGGACAGGTGTATGCTGACTGGAAGCAGGATAGGTGCATGCTGACCAGAAGTAGTTGTGCTGAATGCTCCTGGCTACTTGTCCATCCCGGTAAACCAGGTCCACCCCTTCATGATGCCTGTCTACCCCGATGACACAAATTGGTTCCAGGAGAATAATTCCCCTGGCCATGTAACAAGAAGTGTGTGCATAAATGGTTTGAAGAGCATGACAGTGACTACAGCTTACAAAGAAAGCCCCCTCTAGTCACGACACTGCAGCTACGCACCGAGGCATGGATTTAATTAGGCCTCTGAACATTTCCACATCCCGTAGAGCATCAATAGTCCTCAGTGGTTCCAAACGCTGAACTTGTCGGCCAAGGTAATCTCACAGAATATGTTGAATAGGATTGACATTTGGAGAAAACGGTGGCCAGGATATTAAACTGAAGTCACTGTCATAGTCCTCAAACCATTGGAACAGATTCCTAATGACATGGAATGGAGAATTATCCTGCTGGAACCAACCCCTACCATCATTGCAGACAGTAATCATGAAGGGGTGGACCTGATTTGCCAGGATGGACAACTAGCCTGGAGTATTCAGCACAACCACTTCTGTTCAGCATGCACCTGTCCTTTTATATCCACTTTCTCATTTATGCCTTTATTGGTGCACCATCTGGCAACTGGTAAGAGCCAGCTTTACTAGGGGATGGTAGAAATGTTTTGGCTTATCGATGTATAGTACACAGTATACAGTGTATATATAGTGTATAGTTTATATATAGTACACAGTACACAGAATGTATAGTGTATACATAGTACACCAAATATATAGTGCTCTGTGTAATACTTCAGTTTCTTCCCACAGTACAAAGGCACATGGTTAGGTGAATCAGCATCTTTACATCATCTATAGTGTGTTCTTAAGCGTGGATGTGCCCTGCAATGGATTGGCATTACATCCAGAGTGTCTCCTGCCACACACTTTGGCTATAGGCCTCCCAGAGACCCTATACTGGATGGATGAATTAATGAACAGATGGGTGCATAATAATAATGGAATCAATTTATATTTAGTGCTGTCTTCTCTCATTATGATCTGAGATTTACTACACACAACGCAATTAGCATCACTGTACATAAAGGAGCTTAAAATGAAGGCTGCTGGTACAAATCAATGTGTATGATTGGGTCAAATCAGTCAATGAATGAGACAATATATAAACCATGTTTACTTGGTTTTGGGAGCCCGTGTTGCCAGGTGGGAAAGACCTTGTAGGGAAATGCTCTGTTTAAGTATCCTTTTTTGTCTCTGAGCTGCTGCCTTGGCATCTCCCTTCACCATCAGTAAATCACCATCAGTCACCTAAGAAAAACAAATTGGTAAACAGATATAAAGGGATATTTCAATACACATTGGTCTAGAGAGATTCATGGAGAACGTGTAGCTATCCTGGAACCAGAAAATGTAAAGAAATACAAAATACAGTTATTAATAAACATATATACAAATATCAAACTTTCATCTTAGATTATACAATATATACATAATGTACAGTGCATAATCAAAAGCAGAAAATATAAAAGGTAAATAATTACAAAACAATAAAACAGCAAACAGCTAACTGATAAAAGAAAAATGATATCAACCTTCTGGGGAAGGATGTCATCATCATCTCTGCAGATGGTTAGATAGTTTCTAAAGATGCCTCTGTCTACGGTCTTCATGACACTGGACAGGGCCACATGTGGTGGGGCCTGTTGTTGTTGTTGTTGGACCTTAAAACCCTTCAGAGGTACCTGTTGGTTGCTGGGAGGCTGGGAAAAGAAATAAACTCCATAAACCTTTTCTCAATAAATTACCTTCTTGGCATTCATTGTACGTGTCTTTATCAATATATTCATTTTCTTAGTCTATAACTTAGTAGATCCAGTAAAGAATCTAAATGTAAGGTAGAAACACCTCTGAAATACTTAAGGGATAATTCATAGACATGTTCCTGAATGTATGACACCATTAAAAGTTGTGCTATTTAAACTTTAATATGAACTACAATATTATCTCTTGAGCAGATGAAAACAGTGAGATTAGGATGCTGGGGGTCATTTTACAGCCCTGCAAAGTGTTTTGTTTCAGTATCCCCCCGAGTATTTGTATTTGGTGGCATTGCTATAGCTATAGTATCATTGGCTTTGCATCAGCTGCAGTTCTGTGGTAACGAGAACTGATTTTTGTCCACAAGGTGGAGCAGAGAGCCATAACAAAATTGGCCTGAAAAATCGTGGGAGATTCCTTCTTATGGGTTCCCATAAGAAGGAATATATTAACACCAATAATGGGCATTGTGGGGTTATGATATTACAGAGAATTCATTTTCAACCTTAATCTAAAAAAAATTTGAACTCATTCCCAGGCTGGAAATTACATAAACTAGACATACTAGTTGCTAAATCAAACAGAGGATTGGTACTTTATAAAATGGCATTTGATTTCAAGTAAATACTGTCTCTGACTTTGCATTAAACTTTGAAAAGATCTGTAAAATATTTCTAAATATTTTTATTCATTGCATGTAGTTCTGTCAGTCTCATAGCAGCCAATACCTTGGCAGCCCTCTGAAATATGAAAATTTTTACTAGTAAAATCCACAATTCTATACATTTTCTGATTTATGAAGGAGAAATTCGGCAGCTAACCTTAGGATGGAATTTCATTTAAGTGTATACAGCATACACAACTGCTGGTACCATAATTCCTTATTTTTATAGCATTGCTGTATGGGTTAATGCATCTCTGCCTATTTTTCCTTCCTTATGAAAATGAAATAACGTGATGGGGCACATAATATCCCGAACTACCAATCAAAGCTGGCGCATTGTGAGGCTTCAAATCCAGTGGTGGTTGGGAGGATCCTGAACTACCAATCAAAGCTGGCACATTATGAGGCTTCAAAACCTGTGGTGGGTGGGAGTATCCTGAACTACCAATCAAAGTTGGCACATTATGAGGCTTCAAAACCTGTGGTGGGTGGGAGTATCGCCAGCAATAATTGGTAATTCAGGATAGTACTCCCACCCACCATGGATTTTGAGGCCTCATTTTTCTAATTACTACTGAAATGTACTCCTTTTTTGAAGTATGTTGTCCCTAAATTGCTGCTGTTGCTCTACACTGGAGATAACAGAACCACTGGTGTTCCCATCTGAACTGACTTCCCAGCTGCACCACCAGGTGCCCCAGGTTATCCACACTGCGACTGACGGCTCAAAGCGATCGTGTTTCACCATTCACAAGCTCCTTCGGCTGCAGTCTCTTTCAAGTACTAAACCCTGCAAAGTGAACATCACTCAGCATGAGGGTTCCATGGTCTTCCACATGAGAATCTCTCGTTGTTCCTATTTCGCATCTGTTTCTGGCCTTTGTTTGGTGGGCACAACTTCCCTCACCCTAAGGACTGCAAAATACTTTCTACTCTTCAAGAAGGACTCCATTTTAAAAGGTACATTAGCCAAGAAATCCCAAAAACTGCTTAAATGCTTTTCTAAACAAGTGGTTCTCTTTAATCTCTCATTTATTTGACAATCTGTTTCATTCAGATACCTCCACTTAAACTAACGCATTGTGTATGGAACATTACACTTAAATGTATCATATTCTTTTATTTTCAGCAACAGTATGCTAAGACAATTACGATGTATTATTAACATGCCTCTTAGCTGAATTGTACATTATTTTTGATAATGGGCCAAAGAAATAGATGTAAATAAACACACAAACTCAAGACGATTAAGTCCATGATCCTTGTGAAGGATTGCCAAGTACAAGGTGATGCTGGAATGAGAAATGTGGACCAGTGTAACTCTCAGCTGACCCTAGGCCACCGTGAGCAGACAAAACCCTGGCCAGCTGAACACTGTGAACTGGGAGCTCTCCAGATAAACCATGCAATAAGAGACCCAAGCAAACTGCAGGCATCTCATCCAGTCAGTTGTGACAGTAATGCAGCAGAGTGCTAACCTGTCTCTTCTCCCATTACAAAGCTCAGTCTGGAAAAGATCGTTCAAAGACAATTTGGATCTTTAATGGACTCCCTGATGAAAGACAACCCATTGTATTACTTACGTTAAAATTTAAAAGACTGAAAATAAACTTTTTGTTTGTATTTTCTTACTGAAACAGCTCACACTGAGTACTTGCACATTGTTGGATTACTTCCAATAACAGTTTAAAAACCAATGACTTTCCCCAGCTAGTGCAAACTGTATTAGACTAACAATAACTCCTTTTTACAATTTCAATTCATGTTAGATTCATTTTGAAACTACTTTGGCTCACAGACACCACCTGGTGGTCGGCATAATCATGACGAAAGGAGCAACACTGATTGTTTCGCTTTTGTGTGCCACAATGGAACATAAACAATTATTTCCATCAATAGTAAGCATTTAGCAGAAATCTTATGCTCGAGATGTGATAGGAGTCAAGCCCAAATATGAGCTATTTAGAAGACAAACATTTTACAGTCCTTTATTAAACCCATTAGTTCATGTCCAGTGAAATTAAATATGAACAACTGAGGGTGAAAAACCATAAATGATGACAGTTATAAAGAGTGTTTTTGGTTTAGTGTCCTTTGCAAAGCATTCCATTTTTTATTACAAAACAACACAGTTCTCCCACCCATCCTCCATCACCCTTTATCCAGTACAGGGTCTCAGTGAACCTTGAGCCTTTCCAAGGAAGCATAAATAATAATAAAGTAACAATTTAATTCTTTTAATTATGTCAGAAAGTGCATGTTTTATCATAAACTATGAAAACTAAGCATTATATTTTGGAAGACAAAGGACCTTTGGGGATTGTCATGGTTGTCACTGGATTCAAAGTGCGGGGCCAAGAGACAAGGGAGGCAAGGATGCAGGTGAGAGTGCAAATGGAGTTTTAATGACAAGCTATAAGAAAAAAGCTACCGCGCTCTGCCCTGAATATAAGGGGTATATAAGGCAATGAACTCATTACCAACATAGGGGACATGTATGGAGACTACAGCACAAACAGCCAGGACACAGGGGGGGCAGACTGACCATTGGATAGATGCTGACACAGACCAAGAGCACAAAAGGCAGTGACACTTACAAACACATGAGCTTAAATACCAAGAGACACAGGTGGAACACACAAGAGCAATCAGGGCAAGGGCAATAAGACAGAGACAACAAGGAATGCGATGGGTAAATACAAAACACTGGCCAGTACTCCACAGACCTGGAGTACTGGGGCACTGATGCTGACATGACGAGGTTACTTTTATCTTTCCCAACACCTGGGGTCCATTCCAGAAAGCGGATTTAACATATCCTATTGTCAAACCTAAATTCTGATAGGAGAAAACTGAAGCCCTAACTTCAAGATTTGTTGAGATTCAAATCCTGAAACCAAGCTTTGAGGTTCCTCCGATCAGAATTCAGGTTTACCCATATGATATGTTAAACACACTTCCTAGAATATCCCCCTGGTCTGCATAACCCAAACAGACAGTTAAGAATTAACCCAAAAGATGACGCAATAACAAGTATGGACAGAATTCACTATATTCATCTACACATTAGCTGTACCATTCAGGAGAGCACAGTGGCTCAGTGGTTAGCACTGTCATCTCGTACCTCCGGGGGTGGAGGTCTGAAACCTGCATCCAGCTCTGTGTGTGTGGAGTCTGCATGTTCTTGCTGTGCTTCACAGGTTTCCTCTCACAATCCCAAGACATGCCTTGTAGACTAATTAGCATTGTAAAGTTAAGTTAAGTTAAGCCCATTGTGTGGGTGCCCCATCTTGCACCCTAAGGCTGCCTGGTATAGGCTTTAGGTCCACCCCTCCTCCCCCACAAGCCTGAATATGACTGAGCAGTCGGAAAAATGGATGGATGTATTCATGCCGTGCCCTGTAACACTTTGTACCTGTATCATTACCATTCTCATATGTACCATGCAGATTTATTTATTCTGTGCCCTGTTTCACAATTTCTCATGACATATTTTATTTTATTTTAGTTAATAAAGTGCCTTCTGTTTAGCATTATCTGTAATGTGACAGATGTCTGTCACTTGAAGCAGAATCCTATTAATTTATTGTTTTAAGATATCTGGACACTCACATCAATCACTCAGCCAAAGATGCAAACCCTGCACAAAGCTTGCTAGAACCATATCTAGAAGCAAAACATCCATGCAGTCTTTGAAAACAGGGAAATGAATAAAGCTAGCAACAATATTCTACAGTGCAATTACAATATTTAGCTATATAATTACACTGATTATACGGATCTCAAAATACAATTCTCATATGTGATTTAGGATTTTTTTTTTTAAAGTAACCTTAATCAGTAATATATAAAAAGGTGAAAGGCAAGCACAATCACAGAGACTAATGATTAAATTTGTTTTAAAAATGCCCTATTTTAGACAACATGTCATTCAATTTAGCATATTACTGAAGACTGCCATTACAATCATGTTGAAGGGTCTATTGAAAGTTTTTGTCCAGAATCGAGTTACATATTAAAGTGTTCCTGCGTAGGTAAGGATTGACATTGCTGTGACCAACGGAAAACACCACAGAACTGTATTTTTACAGACAATATCAGTACGTTGAAAAGTCTGCTAAAAAACCATTTTAAATCTTACGCTCCAAGCTAAAGGGCACACTTAAATTAACAACCAAAAGATTTATATATTTCTACATCAGGGTTCTTTATTACAGGCCAACTTAAAATACCATGTATAAGTATCAAACGCTATAGGGTAGCCGGAAAAACAAAGAATTTCACATTTCTGTACCAAATGTCAGAATCCAGTGGCATCACTACACAGAACTGTAACAGACCACTGATTAAAAAGGCTGCTACAATAGTATTTTGTGCATGAATGGCCATTTGAGGATACCTTAGAAATGCTTCACTCCACAAAGACTGATCTGATCATAGTGCTGGGTTGATTAAAGAGCCATTTCATCTCATCTTCTCTTATCTTGTTTTATCTTTCGGATTTTTCAGCCCAAACTGCAGATCGTTCTATTAGAAGCAGTACTGAGATAATAATATTTAACTTTACATCCTATTTACTGCAGCCAGAATCACTCTTATAGCAGATTGCCAATAAGTGCATTGAAAGGGTTTTTTAAGCCTTTTAATTTAAAGAGGGATCTTATAGTAGTCTAGTCAATTACTTCCACCAGTGAAAGAAATAGCCCTGTGAATGAAGGACCTTTCAAACACAGCGCAGAAATACATTACAGCCAACAACTAATACGCTAACTTATCCCCCTCCTCAGAGCCACCGAGAGCTTGGCAAAGTTCAGGGCCCGCCTTGCATGAAGGGAACATGGTGGTCCGGAATGTGATAGGCCCTCGCCGAGACCTCGCAGCCCAGGAAGGTGAAGGGGAAGAGTGCAGACGCACAGAGGCTCCACTACGGATTTTGTCGGACCCACAGAAAGTAGCATTTTGTTTACCGTTGATATCTGTTGCTACCTCTTTAGATTTTTAGAACTTGACTGTTGGTTTCCTTAAAGGGCCATACCACCATTTCTGTGTAGGTTACTTAACGCAAGCCTCTTCTGGTGCTTTGTCGCACTCTCCTCATCAAGAGCTGAATTATCACTGCATGTGTGGTTTCAAAAATGTTTTTTCCTGAATAAGGATTCTACAGAAACCTACGGTTTCATGAGGTAAAACATTTTCAGAGGGACTTTCTCTATATATTGGTAATGTGATGTTTTATAATATCACAGAAGGATATTAAAATAATTACCTCCAATTTAAATTTGGGATATGCTAATCCAATATACAGGATCGGTGTTATTCCTGAACCTGACCAAAAACACTGAATCAGAAAAGTTATAATGCAATACAAGTCTCACTTCGCATTGGCAAAATGGCATTTCATTTCATCATTATTCCTTTTGGGGATTAGAGTATGTGCTGTAGTTTGAGCATTTATTACACATCAGTATCAGAGAGGAAAAGCGGTTTTGAGCCATCCCTAATTTAAAAGAATACCTTGTGCTTTTTATTGCACAACACTATCACATATGCTGTCTATAATTCCCAGCTATTGTTAATTAGCCTTTAATTAAATTGGCTAAAATGAATCTTCATAATTTAAATGGTAGCAGCTATATAAGATTTACCCCTTTCTGGGGTGCTCCTTTCGGAGGTCTGGATTCAAGAGATGCCCCTATTTGTCTGCTGGCCTACCGTACCGTTCTTCCGCATCACCTGTCCATCCTGACTGGTTTGCCTTCATCTAAGCCACCAAACCTGCGTTTCAATTAAATCACCTGACTACCTCCTCCAATACATTGTTGTCCATCTGACTGTTATTGTAGTAAGGAACATAATGAACTTGTCCTCCCCAGTGGCAGCCAGAAGAGGATGGGCTTCCCCCTTGAGTCTGGTTCCTCCCAAGGTTTCCTCCTCCTGAGGGAATTTTTCTTTGCCTCTGTCACCTTTAGCTTACTCTCTGGAGAACTTGGGTCTGGGACTTTGTACAGTAAAGCACTTTGTGACAATGCTCGTTGTTAAAGGCACTATATAAATGAAATTGAATTGAATTGAACATTCCTACAATAATCTACTGCATTTTGGAAGAAAATTGTAATAACCTTTTTACTGAAATGTCCATGTATGTATATATAACAACATATATATGTTTGATTTGTTAATGGTAAAAATATTTTACTAGGCATTACCTGTGTAGTATAACAAAGGCTGTACCTATGAATTATGGGCACTTGAAAGAATATTGCTCAAGGCC
Organism: Gymnarchus niloticus; assembly: GCA_009936485.2. Taxonomy (NCBI): domain Eukaryota; kingdom Metazoa; phylum Chordata; class Actinopteri; order Osteoglossiformes; family Gymnarchidae; genus Gymnarchus; species Gymnarchus niloticus. The sequence continues at coordinate 4,227,731 of JAACJT020000021.1, read as the reverse complement.
CCTAAATATATACAGCTGCGTGTGTCTGTGCACATTTCAAGTCACATTTTACCCAGGAGACTGAAAGTTTTTAGCATGGCCATTAAATGTAAATCTCATGGTTTGTTGTGCTCAAACCAAACAAAAAACATTTACTTTATTAACAATATGACAGCATGCTGCAGAGCGTAATATGTTGACATGACATTTTTAAATAAGCCCTAGCTATGGCACCCCCTTTAGCCCCCTTGCATTTAACGGCAGGTGATAAACAAATGAGTGCCCGCATCCAGTCAGCTATCACAGAGCCTCAGAAATCTCCGTTGCTATTTAGACCAGCAGGACACCTAGCCAGATTCACCTCAGCATCACACTGCTCTCAAAAATGGCTAATAAAGATCAACAACCAAAAAGATGTATAGTGATGTGCCCTTTTATTTCTTTTAGTCTTATTTTCACCAAAAAATACGGGTTTTCCATCATAAACCTCACTACTTTCACTGCAGTTAGGTTGACATCTATGTACGTGGCATATACTGTAACCTAGCTGATTACCCCTAGAATCATCTCTACCTTTTACCACATTAGCTATGATCCTGTGTGTACCTATGAAAATCCACTCAATTCTGGGGAAAGCTGTTTGAGACACATTTCACAAAACCAATCAATATGACGTTAGCTGCAATCTTGTTTCAAGTGTGTAAAATGCCAACATTTTAAAGCAACAAGTATTACATTGTCATTTTAACTGGCCATAACTTTGCCTTCCCTATTATATTAATATTTGCATTAGAGCAATCGTATCCCCTACAGGGTGCCCCCCCACCCCTCCACAACCCTACCTAAAATAAATGATTGGAAGTTGGATGGATACAACAAACTTTGGTGAAAGACTGAGACACTGAGAGATGGGCTTTGTTGGTGTCCCTGCCAAGGCTCTTCATCAATGTCACCCTACACAATGCTGTTGGCTCACCTCACTCTTGGTGATGTAGCAGTCTACTGGCACTGTCTTCACCAGCTCCTGCTTCTCCGTGTCCCAGTTAGAGAGAGTGTCAGCACTAAGCCCACTCAGAGGGTCTGTGATCTTGGTCTTATCCACCGCTCCCCCACTATCCCCGATAACGAGTGTCTGATCTGGCTCCTTCTCCACAGGGGTCATTACTTCTCCAACAGACCTAATCCCAGCGATTTGCTCAGCCTCCTCCGGCAAATGAGCAGTCGACTTCATGCTCCAGGTGCTTGTGGGAGTCCTTTTGGCCTTTCCATCCATGGAGTCTGGTCCGAATGTGGACACCTGCTCAGCCGGCGCCTGGCCTACCTGTGGACCAAACCCCAACATTTGCCAAACTTCTCGACCTCCCAGCAAGGTCTCCAAGGTAGTGTGTGCATCAGGTTGTTTTTGCCTAGACAGGGACACCTGCTTGATAATGGCATGCAAGTCAAATACAGACATCGCACTTCTTACAGGAGGCTTCTCTGACCTGGGTTTTGAAAGAGGCTTTGGTCTTTGGGACATTGACACTGCTTTGGCAGTGCCCACTGTCTCATCTATAGCTGACTTCAGAGTGCCTTTGTGTGGTGGAGATGACACGGCCCTGCTCCTAGAGCTGTCTGCCCATATGTACCTGCTCTCTTCAGGAAATTCTCTCAGGCTTGCTATCTGTCCTTAGCCTACTCCTGTTTTTCTAACTGGCACAACTTGCTGGTGCTTGTTCTGAATGTGAGAGCTGGCAGCAGTTTGGACCTGACCAGAAGTGATGAAATCAGCGAGTGCAGCCATGGGTGTGCACCCAGGATCCGTCTGCAACCTCTACACTCAATGGTCCAGTCGGATCTGGAATTTTAGTATGGTCTGGTGGTGAGAACAGGGAGTTGGCATTGCAGAAGCTGTCACAGATCTGTTGGTTCGTATGTGGAAAGTCATTCAGAGATTTTCTACACAAACTCTGCATCTCTTGCTTATGTCAGAATTTGCTATTTCCAAGCATGCTCAATATTGCTTGTTAACAAATTAACAAAATTTGAATGTCAACAACAATAAAGTAAGGTAATACATTATTCTAACACTCCTAACTTCAAGCAACGTGCTCCTGATGAAAATCTCTATCAGTATGGACTACTCCAAAATCTTATTAGTCTTAACTACAACCAATGCTCCACCAGGCCTCTCAAATCATGGTAGCAAATTTTGTCACACTGCATATCCTATATTCTTCAAGCTAGACCAGTTTAAATATGTATTCCAAATACACAAAAAACACAATATTAAAGTTTATCTTGCTTTACATTATATTCTTGGACATACCCATATAAATATCACTACCTCAAGAAAAGCAACTTGTCACGCCCGCAGCACGCCTGGGCAAGCAACCACGCCCAACTCAACATCGATCCCCCTCCCCTGAATACTGAACACCTGCAGCCCATTTACAGGGACTGCAAATGCCATTTGAATTCTGACCTCGGCCTGACTTCAACTACAATTTTGGATTTCCCTGTTGTATTCGCTTCCTCTGATTCTTGGATTGACCCCTGCCTGTCTGACCACGAGTTGGCCTTCAAATTAAAGACCTCATCCCTCAGCAGTTGGATCCTGTCCTGCAGTCATTACACAACTGTATATTCTTGCTTGTGATAGTGATTGTGGTGAAATAACTGAAGACTCATATAACCATTTTAAATAACCTTCATAAATGCTTCTAAAATCACAGAGATCCTGTCACTGTTCTTAGAAGCACATGGCATAGACTGGATATATCGGAAACAGGAAGTTAGCCCACAACTGGGCACAGAACAATACAAATGTATTTAGACAGTCAAAAACCAAGAGCATTAGATAGACACTATTGTCTTTGAACTTTGAGAGAAAACGGAAATGGAAACGGAAATGAAAAATTTCCACATAGACGGGACCGGTTTCTAATCCAGAAATCTGAGGTATCCAACAGACCAATTTAGGCATTTTTTTTTTAATAAACGTAATGTATCACTCAGTTACCCATCAGTACTTTTTAAAGGTCAAATATGGCAGTTTTACTGAGCTTTTCGTCATTATTCTTAAGAATTTTACTTAAGAATAGAATTTTCGCATGAATTAAATTTTAAATTCATAATTACTGTTTACATTGCAATAATACGTGCGAACGAATGTACAACACTGCACGCCAAATAAAATTACACTGAGATTCCGGTGATCTGTTCCCCTGGCTAAGTAAAAATGGGTCAATATAATGTTCCTTACGCTATGTAATAGTATATAGCCTGAGACTCCCTCAGTATTTATGTTAACTTTGTGCATTTACTTTTTCGGGCAACGCACTATATCACGCAATTAAAATATTTATTTCGAGGCGCGCAAAAGATTCTTGTCTACGTCTGCCTTTAGCTCCTCAGTTCGGATGTAACAGGCTAACAAGATTTTGAAGTTCGTAGATACTCACGCCTGCAGGCAGAAACTTTATCGCCTGCTTCACAGCAGATATAAAAACAAGCCGGAAGGCCAGGACTCGGAGTGATAGCTGTGTGTGAAACTGGAAAGGCTTTCAGTTGCGATTGATCTTGATAACGTGACCAAACCACTTCGCTAAATCACCACCGTTCAAATTGAAAAGCTGTGATTTAAATTAAGGGTATGATCGTGAACTTCTGTTTTTCCTGACCATCCAGTTACTGTGTGATGTTTCCTGGTTACCCGATTGCCAAACTAACACTAATAAAAACTGCATATCTGATGCTTATCTGACCACAGTTATTTTTATGGATGTGGAGTCATGTTCACTCAACGTTTCTTCATGTAACTAACGGACGTATTCTCTGACGATTGTTAAGCTATCTATGAGTTACACACCAGCCACCTGTGTAGCTAGTTTGCAAGTAAAGCAAGCGTCGTTCGCTTCGCCTTGTATTATACCTTACCTTTAAGCAAAAACCGGCGAGTTATAAGCCCCTCATAAGTTTGCTTCGTGTTTGTTTATATGTCATTTACATGCTCAAATACAGACGCCTTTGTGAGATTTCTCCGTCTGATCTGAAGTTTTCAATTTGCTTGTCCTCTTCAGGGCTTTGAAATCACTGAGGACTAGTAAATGCCGAATGTCTCCTAGCAACCAGTCAACTGCTCAGAACCACGTGGAAAGGTTAACATTCTTTGACTGCATGAATCCTACAAAACCATGAAGCCTAGAAAAACAAGAAGCCAACGTTAACGTAAAACGTCTCCATGTACAAACGGAGAGGAGCGTATGTGTTGCGAATACAGTATGCGTTTCATTATATTGGTAATCACGACGTTTTAGAGCCGTGCGTTACTAACGAATGAAGTTTGCGCGCCTAGCATTGCATTTGGGAATGCTCAGGATAAATTAGACCAGATAAGTAAAAAAGTAAATAGGCCCTTAGTCGCTTTAAGTAACCAGAGTTAAGCACGGGGGTTTGTGATGGTGATGTCAAACAATAAACAATCAGACAAAGCAATATCAGACATAGGCCTGGAGCCCCAGACTAAAATTCTCTGTCCGAGGTACTGAAACTTTACCTAGGGAAATCTACAAATTGCCTCAGAACAATATTGCTAAAATGGCCGATTACACTAATCGTTTGTAAGTGTTATTCAAATATGAAATGGTGACGTAATCATATATACATATTAAAACTATAGAGATTTCGTCTTAAGGAGATTTTTTTAATTAACAGCATGTTAAATTTTCATGCAGATTGTTTAATCGTACTATCCATTTATTTCAAAATAACACTTCAGGTTTTAAATCGGTGAGAACGTTTATTCAATATATATAGAATACAACCTCTTCGGAAACATGTTTTGCATTATTATAATAAAGGAACATGCTTAGAACTGCAATGTGTGTATGTGACGTGAAATAATGTCAGTACTTTAGACTTCATAATGGCTACTTTCCCTATTAGATTAAAATACAATCGTTGTCTTATATGATATAACTGCAGATTTATAAGTAATTTGGCCAGTCACCTTTAACTTAAAGGGATATACTAGCAAAATATAAGGATATTTCGTTATTACATGAAATTATAGGCGCAGAAGAAAATATATGAAGTCAAATAAAGAACTTTCAATGAATAAACATATAGATTTTTCGTCTTTTTTGTTAACGTAGAAGAAGAAGATTTTTAAGTAAACTGTTGTGCAATAGCCATTTCTTAAATTTTACTTTGCGCGTAGCCTATTCAACTTGCCATGTATCTCTTACATCTTTCTGTGTTTAATATAACATATATGATTGTTATAATACGTATTAATGGTGGATATATGAACAACAGTTATGTGCGCTACCGTTGAATTGACGGCTACAGATGATCGCCAGGGTAAATAATGTGTTGCAAATATTTCAGAAAAAAACCTGACACACCACATTAAAAACGTTGTATCTAGAGTGCTGAATATATTGAAAATAAGAGCATCCTGTTAATCCCTAATCTGCGTGTAATTAGAGTAATGCTATTATCCGAGATGTGCCAATTTATACGTTAAAGTGATAAGAAAGTCAGTGTGAGCGTGCTATTTTAAAATTATATTCGTGATCAATTGATTTTATAGAAACTTGTTGGTTATGAGTTGTTGTTGGTTATAACCCCGCTGCCTTGTATTGCCCAAGCTATTGGGAGATGGATAAATGTTTGGATTTTACACGTTCAATTAATAATTCAGATCTCATTGCAGGTGAAATCACTCTAAATCACAACAAAACATGTCTTTCCATTATTAAAGAAATTTTCAGACTACAGCATGATCATTTCAATCAAACTGCTTTTAAAAACCTATTCCTTTCAAACCGCCTTATAAATCTGAACCACGTTGTCCTCGCACAATGACCATTTAATCTGCTCTGTGCAAATCGATTAGCTTTTGCTAATGCTGTTTGAAATCACTCTGGGATAATCCTATGTAGGGCGATAATTACCCGTGTTATTCGGTCATAAATTGATTAACAGTAGAAGGTGACACCGTGAGCCGTGTTTAACGGTAAACAGCAGCCATGAGATAGAAGTCACGAAGGTCACTAACGTGAAGCTGACTAGAGTACATTCAGGACTTCAGTTTGTGAGGTCGCAAAGCCTTTGTCCTAGGACCTCGGCGAACATTAAACATCTTAAACAAGCATAAAAAAAGATATTGGAGAATGATGCCATATTCAATACGATAATGTTTCAACAGAATAGGTTGCAGGCCTAATACGAATACCCATCCATAAGTAGATTAACAAATACATGAAAGTAAAATGGTTTGGGACGAATATTAATAGCAAATTTGGGCTATTTTCTTAAAAAAAACTAATATTGTGCCATAACTAATTGTATTTCTGAATTAAATATTTTATAAGTCATGAGGCCTCGAAGTATTAAAATTTCTTTAATTAAAAGGACATTCAGAAAATTTACTTCTAACTGCACAATAGATCGGTGCAGAAGGGACTCGTGAAAGCTAAGGTAAAAAATGTTTCAATAGCCCTCCTAACATAATTACAAATGGCATTCGAATACGACGCAGTAGCCCTGGGAGGCGCTATTGTAAGTATTTTTGAAATCCTTCAAGATATCCGTACCAAACAATTTTCAAAAATAGTCCTGCGATTTCGTTTGTTGTAAAGAAATACACAAAACACATATGATGAAAGACATTGTTATATGTTTTGCTTGTTTTATCCCTACATTTATTGTATTTCTAATTTTATGTTCGTGTTTCAGTTACTTGAAAATAAACGAATATCGTAATACGAATGAGTAGTTCTATATATACATATTTATGTTCTAACATAAATATATATATTCTAACATAAATTTGATTTAATTTTAATTAAGAGCTATATCTGTGTATTATTTAAGCATATCAGAGAATATATGTAGACTGTTGTTGTATTTATTTGTATTACTGCTTTATTACTTTTTTACTGCAAGTGAAGAAATATGCCTGCCCTAAATGTATGCAAAATACTTGTTTTCATACGGTTGTCCTGAAAACTGACGCTTAATCAAAAAAAAAAAAAAAAACACTGCTGAAAATATCAACGCCCTGTTGGACAGAAAGTTAGAGAACATTTTTAACGAATTATACAGAAAATATACATATCCACTGGTCATGGTAAATGGTACCCGGATGCCCGTGTGTTTTACAGCAAATCCCCCACCCCCACCCCCACCAACACCCATGCCTGCCCAAATGCAGTTTGATTTGTCCTGTATTGTTAAAGAAAAAATAATTACAAATAGCCGTTTTAATTGTACTTGATATATAATACTGTCACCTCCGCTCATCATGACATTGAGTGGTGTATGAAATTGCAGGTACACTCGTGATCAAGGTGTTTCTTCAGGAAAAGAGCATGGGACCACAGCGAATGAAAAAAGTGGGCCGTACCGCTGCGACGTAACAAACGACGGAGTGAGCTAAACTCTAACTCACACCACATTCAACACTTCCTCACTTTCCTCTACACCTCTTGCAACAGTGCTGCTGTGTCTGGGTCGGCAAACCGCTTTTTGAAATCGCGTCTCGAAAAACTTTGGTTATAGAATTGAATGCTACCGATCTGTAGTATCCACAGCGATGTTGGGTACGGTAAAAATGGAAGGACAAGAGACGCCAGACTGGAGCAGTTATTACAGCGACGCGCAAGAGGTCTGTGTCTAACATTAATTCATATATATGTGCGTATGTGTATGTTTTATTATGTCTATTTACAAGTTTAACATTTGATGTAGGCTACTTAGTGAGTGGACTACGTAAGAGAGTATGTCTTGAAGTGTTTTAAGATTCTGTAGAGGAACTGTTCTGCTAAAATATCTTGTAGACTCCTTTGGGGGAAACAGACTTATGTGACTTTACTTTGAGGCTAGTTCTTTGTATAGTTCAAGATTGCCAAACCCGCCTGGTGGCAGCAGTGAACGTGCATCATGTAGCGTACTTCGCCGATCTGCGCGATACTATCCTTAACAGAAATGACAAATTTATCCCATTTGAATAAACGTAACAGAAAAATAAGACTTTCAGATGCAAATTTATTTGTTTATGAAGATTCTCATACGTATAGCGACTTTATTATCCAAAATATGTGACAGATTCTTGCAGTTAATTTTTCTATTTAAGTGTTAATGTTTGTCAGACGGAGTTGCTTTTACCTTATTTTCTCATTTTAATATGAATCATGTTAAAAGAAATATACGTCAATATATAATTGTTATATTTACTTTGCTATTTATATTAGACAAATAAAAAACACGTGCAAGGTGTGGAAAATTTGAAATGTGTGTAAATATATGTAGATGGTAAATTTATTTATTATTTATTTGGTTTAAATTGCCACGTTTTTATTTGCTTTATTCGATTTACTAAATTTAATTTTCATCTAAAGTGTTACATCTGCAAACCTCCAGTTATTTTATTTGGATTATGATGAAATTGGGTAGGCTATTGATATTTTAGCGGAACAATTGTTGTGATAATTTTTGTTTTTCATAATTTTATTATTGTGTTCAAATCATCGACAGGGCAGTGTTAGAGGGCACGAAGCTTCATTAAGTAAAAACTATAATCCCTCGCTGTTAGCACATTTGCACTGAATGCTGAACATAATCTTATTTAGACACAATTTTAAATGAGCTAATAACGCGCAAGTGTGAATTAATAAGATAAATTGTTATACCAGGAAGGTTTGCTTAAAAGAAGAATTTCAGATGGTACTTAAATGTACGGATTTTGTATGTGTTTGTATTTTGTTTTAGGTGTATTCATCTGTACCGAGCACTGGTATGAATACTGGACTGGGTTCTATGAATAGCATGAACGGTTACATGGGTATGTCCACCAGCGGAAATATGACACCCAGTTCTTTCAATATGTCCTATGCGAATCCAAGTCTGGGTGCCACACTTAGCCCTGGAACAATGGCAGGGATGCCACCAAGTGCGACGAGCACAATCAACGGAATGACTAGTGGTGTGTCGGCAATGGGTGCTGCTCTTAGCCCCACGAACATGAATGCCATGTCCGCTCAGCAAGCTTCCATGAACGCGCTGACCCCTTACTCAAGCATGAGTCCGACCATGAGTTCGATGGCGTACGGGCAGCCCAATCTGAATCGGGTGCGGGACACTAAGACTTTTAGAAGAAGCTACCCACATGCAAAGCCGCCATACTCGTACATATCTCTAATAACCATGGCCATCCAACAATCGCCGAGCAAGATGCTCACACTTAGTGAAATTTACCAGTGGATAATGGACTTGTTTCCCTATTATCGTCAAAATCAACAGAGGTGGCAAAACTCTATACGGCATTCTCTGTCCTTCAACGATTGTTTCGTCAAGGTTTCCCGATCGCCCGATAAACCAGGAAAAGGCTCCTATTGGGCCCTGCACCCAGATTCTGGAAATATGTTTGAGAACGGCTGCTACCTTCGCCGACAGAAGCGCTTTAAGTGTGAGAAAAAGTTGTGTGCGAGCAAAGGATCGGACGGCAGGAAAGATCAGTCCAACGTTTCGGGTTCGCCTTCTAATGACAGTGCAAACAGTAAAGGTGGACATATGGACTCCAGCTCCATCTCCAGCTCCAACCAGTCATCAAGTCCTCATAGCATGGACCATTCGAGTGGCCCCGCGGCTTCAGAACTGAAGAACAACGTCCCGCCGGTGCACCCGGTGGCTAGCTCGACTACAGTATTGTCTTCCCTAACCTTGCCTCCGCACTCGATGTCTCACGAATCCCAATTGCATCTTAAAGGAGATCCACATTATTCTTTTAATCATCCGTTTTCCATCAATAATTTGATGTCTTCTTCAGAGCAGCAGCATAAACTGGACTTGAAAGCGTACGAGCAAGCTTTGCAGTACTCCTACGGGTCAGGTATTTCTTCCAGTCTGCCGCTTGGCAGTAGCGCAATGGCAGGAAGAGCCAGCATGGACCCTTCTGCAATAGAGGCTTCTTACTACCAAGGTGTGTATTCGAGACCTGTTCTTAACACATCTTAATTTCCTGTTACTTCTACCGTACTGAAGGAAAACAACAGAAAATATTTTATTTTGCATGCACTCGGTGCATAAAAGACTGTTACTTTAATGTATAAGAATGCTAATGTATAAAATAAAACATACTGTAAAGTGTGCCATTTGAATGATTGTATATCCCAGACGGAAATCATTGGAGGTGTTTTGGTAGTGTATTTAAAACAAATGCGATCTTGTAAAATACTGTTGTATTTCCCCAAACCCTGTAGTTGCCACAACAAATCTTTCCAGTATGTTACAGTGTGCATGAATGAAGGTCAGTAAGGTTTTGTGGATTGTCAAGTAATACAGGTAAAAATGTACAATGAAAAAAAAATCATCTGCTGCAGGTGTTCCGTTCATAGATGTTGTCATTTTTCTCATTGCTTTGGTTTTATCTGTTTAGTTTTGACATACACAATTAAACAGTTTTGTATATATAGAAGCGTTCATTCGCAGTGAAATGCATTATTATAAATAAAACACGCATTTCTTTATGAAGCAATACCCCAGTCTTTTGTGATATTTTAAATCAAACGAGACGAGAATTATCCAGCTTTTTTTTTGTTATATCTTTTTTCCCATTTTCTCTCGTGCCATCGGGCCTGTATAATTTATAATTTGGTCATTTTTAAATAAAAATATTGAAAGTATAGTGATTTACTTTTTGTAATTTCTGGAAATAAATTGGCAATGTCATACACAAAATCGTATGCAGAATATTTGTTCAACTTACAAGTTTATTAATAAATGACACCGTACGCATCCTTGTATTTGTATTGCTATTCTGTTTTTAGGTGTTATTTGTTTATAGATAGATAGATAGACCGATAGATAGAAAGTTGTTACGTTAGTGTGATATGACGGTCGAATATCAAGTAATTTTAACTTGCTTTAAGCTTGAAATTTTCAATTTTAAAATGGTCTTACGAATCTAAATAAATATTTTAAGAAGGAAGCGACAAAAACTTACGGTATTTTCCTGTGTTTCTCAGCGCTTGTTCTTAGCGCTTCTTGCGCATTTCGTCTTTGTTTCCTTGTTTTAATTGATAATAAATACTCAAATATACCGCTTATTCGTTTAATCTATGACGGAACCGATAAAATTATCTATATAAGTTCTTAGTTTTAACTAAAACACGGAACTTAAGCAGCATTTCAACACGTTGCAAGAGAGATATATGCGTGTGGGCATGCCCATTGAAATGGATATATCAACAATATCATAGAAAGGCCAAATAATCTTTTTGTCAATTGTAACCTACACGAAGGGCTCCTGAACCTGAACAGATTTTACTTTGATCATGGTATTTTGTCGGCACACATTTTGGCTGAGTAACCGTGAAATTCGTTTAATTATCATGTAATTGCCCCCCGATGCGCAAATAAAATGGAGAATTCAATTGAGTTCGACACACCAGTCAAATCTCAAGGAATAAAAAAGCCTGACATTCCTATATGTAGAGTATATTAGGATTTATATCGTGTTTATAATGTTTGCATGTTAGGAGTTTAAAGCTTTGAATTATAATTCTAATAGGTTATATATACACTTTAAACCCGTTGGACTGAGAAATATAATTTGCGAGCGGAAGCCTCTTAATGAACAATCTTCAAACTGACGGCAGTTGTTACAATTTAAATACATTTGTTTGTGGGGTGTACAATAAATAAAGAAAAAAACAGTTTTTGAAATACTTACATTTTTATATTATGCAGTGATATAACAGTAATGATTAATTATCTCACAGAGTTAAATTGCTCCTATGTATATCGCGTGAATTGGCATATGAATTTACATCAGGCTCTAATTTCGTTCCTTTCATGTTTTCCATATTTTAATTGTTAAAAAAATAAATAAATGTGAATATAAAACATAGTTATATGTTACAGTTATAACTGTGATAACAATTATTTGAACACGGAATATTATATTTCCTTAACTGACAGTTATTTATCAAAATTAATATAAATATTTTCACAAAAATATGATAGGACCTTGATGTTATTCTTTAAACCTTGTTTTGCTTGTAGAGTGACGTTTTTGTAAGTTTTCTCGCACTCAGCATGCCTAGTTTATACTAAACACGAGGCATAAATAAATAAATATATCTCTGATGTAAGCAACATTATGATGCATTTAAATTTCAGTTTCAGTCTTACAGATCATTAGTATCTGCTGTTATTATTTACTCAAACATCGCTTTAAATATTCTTTGGGGTGTGTTTAAAAAATAAGGCGATGCTTAATGTAGAAATAATTGATATTCCTATACTATTTCCGTTCTGTTACCTTATAATTTTATGACAGAAATTTTCATTGATATTACAAATCAAGACTTTTTTAGGTTTCCAATCTGATATTTGAAAATGCTTAAATGATTAGACTTACGTACTATATGCGCTTTAATAAAAGAAAATAACATTTTAAGTAGAGTTGACAATTTATAAGTTATATAGATTATATATAATATATAACTATATAATAACTATATATTATATAGTATTTAATGCTTTCATACATTATATTTGCTATTCGTTTCGCTCATAAAATTTCGATTGGAGTGCTTTGTAAATAATTGATGATTTAGAATGAACTTTATACCTTCTAGTGAAGAATGGTAGTTAACGACGATTACACAATATTCGCAGGGACTGATTTGTAATCATATCAAAAACTTGCTGTTTTAAAAGTTACAAGAGCAAAGTTAACGAGAAATCCCCGCCAAGACAACACAATTTTGACGGTAAGCCAAAAATTCATGTTGTATCCAAATTCATTAAAAATATTTTACATAATGGTTGAAAAGATACATTCATTTTGTTTTTATAATCACATATATACACCTTTTCGATGCTTTGTATATTGAGAAGTTTTCCAATTAAGATGGACAGCGTGTGGACTCTGTGGAAACATTCTCTTTTCAGTGATTCCCGACTCTTTGACTTTTTTATCTACAGATTATTAATTTGGAAGGCTTAAACCACGTAACATTTTAATCTTCTGTAAAAGTTGACAACTGCATGCACATAATTCGTTTTCAAATGCAATTTTGCATTTCCCCAAAGTTAAGGAGCCAATTTAGGTAAAACGCTAAAGAGAACAGTTGTTTGCATGTGAAATCTCTGAACTTTAAATAATTCTTGTTCACAGTTAGCCCTGCTGCTAAAATAAACTTTGCAGCGACCTGAGTAAAGTGTCGCTATCATCAAAGTGAAACTGCAAGGGCAAGAAACATAAAGGAAACGGGCCCGCCTTTTTTGTTTGCCCGACGAGGCATTGTTTATTGCGCTAAAGATTTTAAAAACGCACTAAATCATAGGTGTTTTTATTTAGAAATAGCATAATTTAAATCGCACAAATTGTTCAAATAATTTTCCACTTTAAATTCAGTATATGATTGTTTCTTCAAAGCCTATGATCTTTGTTTAAAAATTGACAATATAACAGTCCGTAAATACTGATAAAGAACCTGTGACTACTGTCAAAAGTGACTCATTTTGACATCTTGATCAACAGAGATATTATCTCGAAACAGGGTTACTTCGACAGACACAGATGCGACCGGTGATAATTAAAATTATTCTTTAATAATTATCAGACTGATTTTTGCCTATCCACGAGACGTTCAATAGGACGACTTGATCTCTGCATATTAAATATACCCATTGAGGTGGACCAGCCTGTATTAATGGGTGACATATGTTATCAGCGGGCAGTGTCCAGAACAGAACCTTCAGCAGCGCCTTGTTTTCCAACCTATGCGGCATTTCTCGTGTTCCCATCAAAAGCAGGGGCGCTTTCTTCAGCCTTATGGACAAAAATTTCGACAACAATGCGCAACCCCTTTCACTTCAAAAGCAGCCATCAGCGAGGCTACCCGTAGACCTTTCTTCTCTGTCTTTTTATTCTTAGTTTAGAAAGCCACTACAGGGCCAAGGCGCTTCTAATACCTTTTGATGGGGATTGAATTAATTATCTCCAATAACACAATTGTGCTTGGCCAACGAAAAGAGCAAAGCAATACCCCTTCAGAATCACAGACGAAAGAAAGGAGCTTTCAAAGGGTGAGGGAGAGGAGGGAGAGATCTCTATCCGAAATCAGCTTTAGAAGCAGCTGGTTTTCCATTAAAAATGATACGGAAGAAGTTTATTAGGGCTTTATGCCCTGCTAATATGCATCGGCTAAGTCAGGTTGGTGGTCTCCGGGCTTGTCTGCTTGCATCCCATGTTTTGTGTCTTCATTTGTCTTGCATGGAGATGAAATAAACCTATAGGGAAAAAGATAAAATAACTGTCATAAAACTTTCCCTGGTTTCCAATTTTTGGGATATAGGAGCCATAAACTCGAAATACTGGACCAATTGATAACCTAAAACTTAAAATGTGTATATTTGCATATGGCTAAAAACGAGTAAATAAATGTGATCAAATATTTGAAAACTTGTAAATTCAGAGCAGCAATCTAAATTAATAATAATAAAAAAATAACAGCAATCACATGAAATAAACGCTAAGATGCTTTTAAATAGAAAGAAAAAAAATAAGGAATATTCTTTTAAAATCAAAGTCAAACTTGAACTTTTGTAAAGCGGTCTGTCAATTAAATTAATATCCGAATAATTAATATCTGTAGCCTGCAAAGCCATGCAACTCTGTTCCGATCAAGCGCTTTGCAGATCAGAGTTCAAATACGAAGACCACATACATAACGCTAATTTTCCTGGAAATATATAAAGTTATCATTATATCACCATTAAGACTTTTCCTTACGAAATGAATACCGGTTTCTATAGAACCACTCTTTTTAAAAAGGAAAATAACATAAAAGATAGTTTTGGTAAAACTAAGAAATACAAATGTTGCTTTCTAAGTTGATGTCTGATGTGCATTTAAGCATGGATTGTTTGCTACAAAGCTATGTTGATAGTAGAGTAAAATGTGCGTAGTGAATACATGGATGGATTGATGGAGTGCATTAAAGAAGAAAGGGCTTGAAAGATTTGGTGTCGTTATAGCAACAGGATCAGTCACGCTTTTCTTAGAAGGCCATTCAGGGTCGGGGTGCCGGAACACGTTTTTAATTAAAGCCTATAAAAAGTTGTTTTGTAGTCCTGTCATCATGCGATCGGTTTTCATAACGGTTAATCGGGATTCCCCTCCTTTTGATGCTGGCACGAGCATGGGGCGCAATCCTCTACACTGAAGCAGAGCAAAAGAGCTGGTCAAAATGTGCTGCACAAAGACTTCTAGGCACATCGAAAATGAAACTTGAACATATTTTGGCATCGCCTCCTAATTAGAATATAAACAAATTTTATATTTAAAATTTTTTTTAAAATGTCCTTCAGATACAAGTTGCAGGAGTATAGAATACCTTCACAAAGAACGATATGTGGAGCTGCATAAGTTAAACTAATATAGGGAGAAAGGGCGCATAATATCAGAACTAATAACAATAATAATCCTGTTTTTTATTAAATAATGCAACTGACTTTCACTTTGGTGATGTAGCCGAGACAATGACGTTATACGGAACAAGTAGGATTATGACAGAAAGCTACAGTGGGAGAACTCTTGTGGCTTTAACAGAAAGTAGGACACCCAGGTTGTGCGATCTCCACGGTTACGAATGGAGGTGGAATCGACAAGCTTGTAATAGTGTCCAGCTCTATTGAAGGGGAGGGAAACTCAGCAGCGGGTCCCGCCTTGGCAGCTCCCTTTTCTATACACTGCGTCTTGAGTGGAACTGCACATCCACCATTTTCTGAGTACATATAATCGATCATCTCGGCGCACACACATCGCATAGCTGCCTTAGTCCAGTGAAGGACACGACAGGACGATCAGGAGGGCTCGAGGGTCAGCTCATTGATACCAGAGTAGGAAACTGTTAACGATGCGAAAATAATTGTTTGGCATATAGTCCTTAGGACAAATCGACTTATCTCCTTGGCTCCTCTTTTGTTTATAAATTATCAGCATGCAAAGTGGTAAGGAGAGGACGGTATTTAGGGTCATATGTGAAAATGCAGGGAAGGAGGACGATTAGAATGGAGAAGCAGATCCGCAGTCTCACGATTTATAGAGATAACTATAGGGATATAGACCAATATGTATTATAAGTATGTATAGATAAAAATCATGCCTGTACTGGATAGCTGGATACGCAGCAGTTAGGGTCTCATTCACAAATGTAGGAACGACGAATTAAACAAAATAATAATACTAATACTACTACTAATAATACTTGTTTATAGAATTGAAAGTGATTAGGATTGCTGCAAAAACTACATTTTTTATATGCAATTTACCTTTCTGTATTATGAAAATATCAAAACTGAAAAAATGAAGCAACAGCAAAAGGAAATCAAGTTAATTTTCTTCACCTGGAAAAAAATATATGCATAATATATAAAATATACGAGTCACCATTCTTTTCTACGATAATTACATTTCCGAATATTTTGAGTCGTCTTCTGTTTTTTTTTTTTTTGGTCATTTTGTTATAGGCATCTTGTCATATTAGCCTAAGTTTTTCGACTTTGAGTTTTTGAGTATATTTATGGACGTGACAAAATATATCAAAGCGTGTTATATCTGGTGAGAATGCATTTCTGGAGAGACACATCGGACCTCAACATTCCCAGCAGCCCCTCCTTCAAAGAAGCCTGAAAATTCATCTGACAAAATAAATGGAAATAAAAAAAACATAAAAAATGGGATTGAACCTTTACTGCATTTACCAAGTGAAATGTCGTGTTTAAGCTGCACCGTCAACATACAAACAATATGGCGAGAAAGGGTACATTTAACAAACCGAAATTTCATAACTTGCTAAACTAAATAAATATGCTTTTCTAAAATGAAATTTAATTATGCGTCAATAAAAATCAAGCAGATCACACAATTACACAGCATTAGTAAGTGGGAGAAAATAATGTACAATTTTTGGAAAAAGTTGTTTTACCCACTGTGAAATCATTACTTGTAGTATTATCTATAATCACATAACATATATTAAAACTGACGCATTTTAATACTCGTCGTATGACCAGATTATATACTGTAAAGCAACTCAAAGACGTAACTGCATAATCACCACCAGAGAGGTTCAAGAATCAAATTATTCGAATTTCCCAAAATTTAATAACAGCAGGTATTTCCCCCCCTCTAAAGTCGTGTTCCGAATGAACACATTTACCAATTAAACTTTCGGCAAATATACGAAGTTAAACATTTTATCTTCAATTAGAAGTTAATAGCTTCGCTTGGTGTAAACTAATTGGTCTATAACTAACGGAAATATATTACTCTTATTGGAACCGAATTAAATTTGTGTACAGGGTGCAGTCAGCTGAGCCCAACAGTTCCGTTTTGAGCGAAAACCAACCTTTGTTCCTGAATTAAATAAGAGACCAAAGGAGGGGGGGAGGGAAAAAACACAACATACATTATATCTCTGAATAAGTTTTTTTTTTTATTGTATTTAAGGAGAATTCTCAAATTAAACATTTCCATGCTCATCCACATTAAAATTAACATGCTTTATAAACTGGAATTTGTATGCTTAAGTGAAATCAGTTCAACAGCACTAGTAGGTCCATGTCCAGCTAAAATGGCATGTGTGTCAATGGCAGTGCGTCAATGGCAGTGTGTCAATAGCAGTGCTCGCTAGTAACAAAGTCCATTATAAAAAATAACTACCATATATAAAAACACACACTATAAACACTAGTAGGATTATTTTAAAAGAAGTTGCAGTCAAGGATGCCACATGGTGGAGATGAGAATGGGTGCTTACACACACAAGCTACACACCTTATAACAAGCAGTAGGTTCTCCATTAAACAGATACATAAAGACATAAGCATCCTGGGGTGGATCAACGTAATTCCAAGAAATTATTTGCTTTAAATGTTTTGAGAAAAATCACAATTTAACATAAAAAACAATTTCCCTTGCAATGACTGTTTATTTTCCCACAACACAAACAGCCGCAGTAAAAAGAATATGGGGGCAATCAAACTAAATAAGTGAATTAGGAGGAAGAAATATGGCAACGTTACAAGCACAGCAGCCTCGTGGTTAAACATTTATGATTCAGTTTGATCGGCACTTGGAATGTAGCTTGAGTGCAGCACTTCTAACAACTGTTTGCAGAGTTAAGGCCGGGGTGTTTACACAGTGTTAAACGCAGCAGCCTGGTCGCCAGATGTGGCCGGGCCGCATCACTCTTCAGGCCAACCCCCACAGGCCTGCTCAGATCACCGTCCTGACGCTCCCGGTGCCCACCTTCTTCCTCAGCACCTCCACCAGCCGCTCTAACCTGCGCGGGAGGGAGAGAGACCGACACAGGGTGTCACGGAGGTGCTGGCATCCCTACAGGTGAAGGGCATGCCACCGAGACACCTAATGTGAACCAAGAATACAGACCACTTTCATGAAATACACACAACACCAATTTCGCCTCTTCCCCCCAAACTGTGCTTCCAGACTGCCTTGCTTTCGCAGTCATGTTTCTGTGGAAACAGGTAGGAGGTCTAAATTTACCAGAAAATGGGTGAAGGAAGGCCTGCTATCAGCAGGACATGCCATTCTGATTAAACGGAGAAATAAGTTCATTACAGTAGGCCAGCTTTACATAGATATATAGATATCCAGGCAGACAGACATACTTTATTGATCTCAAGCGGGAAATTGTGGATAACCACAGGGCGGCTGTTTTATTACTTCATCCTTTGACGTAACAGGCATTTGTTGCTACATGATTGATTGAGCACCCCGCCCCACATTGCCCCAACAACAGAGGGAGGAGAGGCCTTATTCAGTATGTGGAAATGAAGCCAACACACCATGTCGCTCTTAAAATGACACAAGTTCATCTTTTTCAAGAAGCCAGCCAATGAACGTTAAACACTTCCTACCCAGATATTGTGAACTGTAAAGCTGATTAAATGTACATTAAGTCATTCTATGTCCTTGAAGACAACTGCAGAATCTATTTGAGTGTCATCCACTAAAATGCATGCGTTATCACCAAATGAATTACCCTTGCATCATGTAGCAATTATGATACATGAAAAATGCAAATTATCTAAGGTATTATTACTATACAAAATAACAGATAAGAAAATGAATACAGGCATGCTTTTTATACAAGCATTCAAAGCCACCTCATTGTTCAGATATTTTTTAATTACAGAAGAATGCTTACATTTTTTAAACATTTTACTGAATGGTCAATACAACTTCGTAAGGTTTTGCTGACATTTACTATTACTTAAATGACTAGTTGTTGTACAGGTACTTATACCCATAAACACACTGTAATACTTGCACCTATGGAAGCAATTACAGCCTGGAGCCTTTTTGAAAAAGTTACAGATTTTTATGCATTGACTTGTTGCAAATCTTCAGTCGCTCTGACTGGTAAATTCAGTAAAATGATTTTGAGGAGCTAATCAAAAGTCCATAACCATAGATCAAGACCATAACCAAAAGTCTGAGAAAGGCTCCCAGTTAGAGTTCAGGGATTTGCATATCCATAGTACAATACTGCCATCACCACGGTGTAGGGGTGGCATTGCCTTGTTGGTCTTTTGACCATAAAGCTCTAGTATGGTCACATCTGACCAACACACGTTTCGCAGAATTCCACCAGGGTTATCAAGATGCTTCAACAAAAACTCCAAATGGGTGGGCGTCTGTTATCAAGACTATTCTCCCAGTCCTGCAACTGAACACTGATGACGTGTCCCAGGTATAGAGTCACAGTGGCATCCCACAGCAGTCTGAAGAGGCTTGGTTCAGTCTCAACTGCCCAGTTTTTGGATGGATTATTAGTGTCTGCTCAAACGGACATTGACAAACTTCTCTGTACTCTTCGCCTGAGCTGTGTTTTTCCAATAACTTTCTTGCTTGTTTTAAAAGCTCATGGGGCCCTTTTTAATTGAGTATTTGCTAGAAAATTCATCTCCCTGCTAAGAAACCTTTACCTACTAACCAAGGCAAACGCATAGTGGCCATTGAGAAAATGTAGCTCATGGAGGAAATTTTGACCACCTATATTTAATCTCATGCAACAATTTTCAGTAATTCTCATGCATCTTTTCAACTCCATCTATTTGCTTCAGCTTTTCTTTCAGTGTATGAAACACATTGTGTATTTTCACTGCCACTGTCAAATTTCACTGCCTTTTCAATGTCATGACTGCAAGTGCAAAGTCAAAATTTGTATCTCAAAATTCTGAATCTGAACATTCCTGCAAGCCTGCAAATATGAAAATGCATAGTTTACAAGATCTTTAAGAAACTGAAAGATAGAGTAAACTTTCACTGTCAAACGAACCACTATGCTGGATATTTAGGCTATAACCAGCTGGTATCCTCTTAAAGCCACCAACTGAAACGCACGTGCTGGTGTTATTAACCAAAGCAACTGGAAGCAAACTTAGCGGGGTACAGCCCTTGGAATCATGGGAGAGGGGCCTGCCTCAGCCAATGATTTCATTGTATGAAATGTAATTAGCCAACTGAGCAGAAATTCCTCCCTTTTGAACGTGTCTGTCTGTTTGGTCCATTTCACCTCTTCATACATGCAACACACAGTGACACTTCTGAAGCAGGAGACACTCCTGGCGTGTTTCAAACGATCATGCCAAGCCACAACTGTAAGACACCTATGGAGCTGGGCTTCTTCACTGTCGAGGCTGCAACTGAAATATGTGCAGAAACATATTGTCCTCATATCCAAAGAAACATTGGAGATATCGTACATGACAAGAAACGGTATGTGCTGTGTGAGCCGAATGCAGAAGATTTTCTACGAATCAACACACTAAAAGCTTTTAAACACATACAGAATTAAACTATTCAGCTAATACTGTACGTGACATACTAGTCACTTCAACAAAAACCTAAAAAATCAAAACACTTAGTGGAATGAAGCTTACAACAGCTAAGAAGACACTTCATAAGAGGTAAACAAGAGGCTTCATGGAAGTGATGCATTTTTACATGGGATTAAATTTTAAAAACTGTCAGATAAAACGACCATGCCATAAAACCATCATATTAATTATGTACATGTATGTGCTGAACAGGTTGCCAGACTACAGCCTAAGGAAACTGGCTGGTCAAGGTCTGATTTGCATTCTACAAATTGCATTCATCATAACGTGCCTTTCTTATTTTAGTTTCCACATATGTGACGCTTTGTGGCTAAAGTGGCAAAAATGATTGAAATTCCCAATGATCATGAACAAAGGACAGTCTACAGCTGACGAAACACAACAGCACTGCAGGCAGGTGAGACGACAGCCAGGACCTGGCCCCCCGATACAGGATGCCGCTTTGCCATTTACCTCCAGCCGTTTACCAGCACACAGCTGTCTGGCCATATAAATTCGGAGGTAACAGAAAACACTGTGCATACGGGGGCAGCGATTGGCAGGTGAGCGGGGAGGGTCACACCCAGAGAGGGTTCATATTTAGGAAAGTTCACAGTGATGGATGGGGTGCTGTTCACATATGCATGTACTCACACACATGCACACACGGCCTGCACACCCATGTCCTGCCGGTTGTTCCACAAAAACATCCTTTAAATGCACACGCCTTCCTCCCTCCCTCCCTCCACAGCAGAAAGAGTGTTCTTACACGCATGCACGAACATACGTGCCATATCACGCTTACAAAACACTCCAAGCATCAACCGTGCGGCTCTATCTCAGGTCCACACACGTACCACCAGTGCCCCCTTTGGTGCCCCCTGACAGCCTGTGGGTGGCTGTCCAAGGTGTGCCAGCATTGGGGGGGGGATTTGCTATGCGGTGTTTGCTGAGGGGGGCAGTAAACCCCAAACAGACACGCCAGGGAGGAGGCGGCAAATGTATAAATCCTGATTAGGGATTCAGTGTGTCACAAAACTAACAATTATGGCTGGAATAATGCAGAATAAACACTAAGGCATGCAGTACTGCTGAACAATGCCATATTTTATATGCAGCTTAAAATGATATCAGTGCACGAGGACGTTTTTATGATTCCCATTGTGGTCGGCTATCATCACCCTACTTGAGACACACCCAAATCCCGTAGACAGCTGGCTTAGCGATTAGAGTGTAGACACAGACCCAGAAAAAAAGAAGAAAACCCACATCATGTACATGTAAATAATCTTATTATTAGAATCCACACAAAAATTGCTAACGTTGCATTGCAAACTTAATGATTTTTAAAAGGCTGCCTTTATTTCTGAAGAATTCCGACCATAGTGGGGATGGCTAATGGCCAGCAGGAGTGGGTGGAGGTCCAGAGTTGTCTTTAGGTTCAAATGGAACCGCCATAACAGGCCAGGGTCACGTACAGGCTGCTGGTGCTGCTCTGCAGTGAGCACATGCGAGTGACCGCAGAGGACGATGGGATAGCCCGGCTGGGTCAGCCCGGCCCATCTGTGGGCTGCCTCCCCATGAAAGGCGCCTTTGTGTTCTTCTCATGGCCAAGTTTGATTCGCCGGGTCATTAGACATTCTGTTCAGCCCCTCCATCAATGGAAGTGCTGCCCCAGCACCCAGGTGCCACATTCCCGGTCGCCTCTCAGCTTCCTCACACCAGCCCGGCCCCCCCATCCTCAGCCCCTAAACGGCCAGCATTCTTCTCACTGTCGTGCCGTGGGGGTCTGCCTAAGTGCTGCTTCCCAGAGCCTCAGCGAGGCCCGAAGTGGGAGCTGGGCCATGGGGGGGTCAGCTCGCGTTCGGATGTGAGGCTCTCAGATGCCGTCCCTTTCGACCCCCCCGGGTAAATGTCTGGAGGAAAATGATGGTGCTAACCGCAGCTCCGTTTCCAACACTGTAAACACTTAGTGCTTGTGTCTGAGAGGCAGTGAAAAAACACACCGCCGTCATTCATTCTGACTTCCTCGGGGGATAAGGTGCGGCTGCCGTAGCTGTATTTGGCCTAAAAGATGACTTTTGCGATAAAAATAGTGGCATCTTTCCGTTCCACTCGGTCCCATGGCAGAGAAACAGTGTGCCTCTACAGGTATATTCAATCGTGGGGATTCAGAACAAAGTCACTATTAAAACTGGAATGAGACTTAAATGTATCCATTATTAATCATTCAGCTTTTGAAAAGAGATTTTAGGTATCTTGATAATGGTCTCATTGTGTGTGCCTGCCATTAAGAAAGGCAAAGTAATATAATGTTTTCATAGGTGATAAACTATCAGAACTGTGCACTTATACCATAGCACGACTACTACCCATTCCATTTATTCAACAGGTATACTTTTTTAATCATATAATTGAAGTCCTTTCCATTTGTGTTAATTCCTACCTTTTAAAATGGCAATATTGTCCAAAAATGCTTCCATATTAAATTATTTTCAATAAAGTTTTAATTTGGTAGAATCTGAGGTATGAATTTGATATTAGCCATTTCCATGACAATCACAAAGAAAACAGTGATGCACATTCATGTCACTTGATTAGAGACCGGAGTCGATTGGCATTATAAGGAAAGCAGCAGGATGCCAGTAGAGAATTTTATATCAGCAATATCTTCGGTTTAAAAAAAAAAAAAAAAGAATGGAATGATGAGAGATGGGAGTCATTTCCTTTTATAGTCAACTCTTCCCCTACCCATCCAACAGCAATAAGCTAACTGTCCACTTGTTTGAGGTATCAAACGTGAGCACAAATGACTAAAGTGGTACCTTCAGCCAGAATGCTGGGGGGAAAAGGACATTGTAACTGGTGGCATAATCGAAGGCTGGGGGAGCATCTGTGACGTACGATGGAAATCCTTTCCAAGCACCTTTTAAATACAATTCCGAAGTGCTGTGCTTCAACACTGCCAACCTGAAGGAAAGTTGTCCCAGAATTGTAAGTGCCCCACCCCCCAGCAGCCCTCAATCCCCACCCAGTCTGCTAATTCATCACGCAAACAGAGCAGCCAGGCAAGTTAGTGCTCAGGGCTTGTTTGCTTTGTGCGGGGAGCTCCTGTGTGACACACTGCATAGGGCCGGCAGTGATGACGCCAGAGGCCACTCTGAGCATGGGGACTGGGGCGAAGGAGGACCTGCAGACGGGGTGAGGGGGGCAGTGGGTGTGGTCAACAAAACATGAATGAGGCCTCACAGTCTGGAGGCACTTATCTTCATAAAGATTGCATCTGAGACAAGCTCAGCATTGCCTGACCACTAATGCCTGAAAGATGCTGAAAAACAGAAACAGCACTGCAAGAGATGTGCTACTACAGTTCTGTGCATGAATCTGCGATTTGTCAAGGGCATTACTCAATATATCACGGCAAAGAACAAACCTCTGAGAAATCTGAAGATGGCACATTCTGGAGAAATGCTCTCAGTACGGTGGCCAGCAGTCAGCGCTGACTTGGCAGCACCTGATATTAATAACCATATCAATTAACAAAGGGTATTACATACAGTTTAGTCCATCAGCATTTGAACAGTGATACAATTTTATAACATTGACTGTACGCCACCACAATGGATTTGAAATAAAGCAATCAAGATGCGATTGAAGTGCAGGCTTTCAGCTTTAATTAAAGGGGTTTAATAAAAATATCATATGAGCTGTTTAGGAATAACAGCCAGTTTCATACATAATCCCCCCATTTTCAGGGGGTCAAAAGTAGTTACTACTACTTTTGGACAAACTAACAAATATTATTATCATTTTTTAATACTTGTTTGAAAATCCTCAGCAGTCAATGACTGCCTGCAGTCTGGACCCCATGAATTTCACCAAATACTGGGTTTCCTCCTTGGTGATTGTTCAAGATTTACGATTCTTTATTTGTGACATTCACAGTTGTACTGGAACAACTTGCAGGGAAACGAAACCTAGCTTTCTTCCAAAGCTGTACCGAGAGGTTAGATAGATAAAGGTAAATTAAAACTAGTAAAAGACGGGCTAGAGAAGATTACAAAAAGGGGGTAAGGAGAAGATACATGAGGGCATCGTACAAAGGCAACACTGAAGATGCTTTGGCAGACCTTTACTGTAGCTGCCTTCAGTTGTTGCTGTTCGTTGGTCTCTCTGCCTTCAGGTTTGTCTTCAGCCAGTGAAATACATGTTCAGTTGGGTTGAGGTCAGATGACTGACTCGGCCATTGTAGAATATTCCACTAGTTTGCCTTGAAAAGCTCTTGGGTCGTTTTGGCAGTACACTTCGCGTCGTTGCCCATCTGCACCAAGAAACACCGTCCTGTCAGTTTTGCAGCATTTGACTGAATCTGAGTAGACAGTACAGCCCTATACACTTCAGAGTTCATCTTGTTGCTTCTTCCAGCAGTCAGATCGTCCATAAAAACTACTGACCCAGTTCCACTAGCAGACATACATGTCCATGCCACAACACTGCCTCCACCATGCTTCACAGATGATAAGGTATGCCTTCGATCATGAGCCACTCCTTCCCTGCTCCATGCTCTTCTCATCCCATCATGCGGGTACAGATTGATTTTAGTTTCATCTGTGTGAACAATATTGTTCCACAAGTGGCCAGGCTTTCTTAGACTTTTTTTAAGCAAAGACTAATATGGCTTTCCTATTCAGGAGGCATACCAGTGATCTGTATTTACTTACACAAAGTCTTCTCTTCATTGTAGACATTGACAATGATACTCCTACTTCCCAAAGTGTGTTCTTGATGGACCTAGATGTTCTAAAGGGGTTTTTTTCCCACCAAGGGAAGAATTTTGTGATCACTCACCACAGTTGTCTTCCATGGTCATCCAGGCCTTTTGGTGTTGCTGAGCTCACCAACATGTTCCTTCTTTTTAAGAACATTCCTGACTATTGACTTGGCCACTCATAACGGTTCTGTTGTGTCTCTGATGGGTTTTTGTTTTCTGTCTAATGATGGCCTGCTTTACTTGCATTGACACCTCTTTAGAGTATTCACAGCAACTAGCTCCAAATGCAAATTCCACATAAAATCAACTCGCAACCTTTAACCTGCTTAATTGTTAATGAACTAACAATGGAATAGTCCACACTTGGCCACAAAACAGCTTGTAACTCAACTCTCCAATTACTTTAGAACCCCTGAAAATGGATGGACTGTGTATGGAAATTGCTATAATTCCTAAAATTCCTACATTATTTTTGTTTCAATTGAAGCTGAAAGTCTACATGTCAATCACATATTGATTGCTTCACTTCAAATCCATTGTGGTGTACCCAAAATTATGAAAATCATGTCAATGTCCAAACACTTATGGACTTAACTGTAACTTTGGTGTTACAGCACTTGGTGAGCTTACAAATGGAACAAATAGTCCATATACAGCACAGGCTGCTGATTCGTCTCACCGAGTCAAACTTTGGTGTGCAGCAGACGCCCATAAGCCTGGGAGGGGGGGCCCTGTAGGCTTTCCTGCTAGGAAAGAGGACAGCGAGACGGGGGAACAGGGAGCAGCCGCCCCGTGTCTGAAAGGGCTTCTGAACATTCATGGGCTGTGAAATTTAGGCTTGGTGGTCTGGCCATGCCTGGAGCTGGGCTTTGGAACTCTCTAGCGCAGGACCAGCGACACATTTCCTCAGTGCAGCCCCATTTAACATTATGCACAAACAGTGTGTTTTATTAGATGGCTGGGGGCTCCTAGCCTCTCAGCCTCAAGCCTCTCCGCACAGCTGGCTGACAAGCAAATGTACAAGTAGGAAAAAGATGGAGAGAAAGGGGAGAGGCACACGGCTGATGGACGGCACAAAATAGACTACGATGTGAGGCAGACTGAGGAAAGGAAGAGAACAGGCTCAGGTGAAGCATGATATCAACTGCCAATCCCTGCAAAAGAGGCAGGACCCACTTGTGCACTTTTTCCTTGGCCTCTCGTTCAGCCTCCTGGGTGTTGCGAAGCTGGGCCTGTGTGCTGCGCTGCTCTGCGGCCAGGAGTCGGAGCTGCTCCAGGAGCTGTGCACTCTGCAGGCCGACCTCGGGGGAGGAACCCGCCACGGGCTGCGACCTCTCATTCTCATTACCCTCCTCAGACGAGGACTGCTGCTGGCTGGAGAGTGAAGAAAGGCAGCAAAACCAGTTAAAAATAAATAAACGACAAAATCAGCATTCTTAATGCTCACTGTGTGAAACAAAGCATGGATGGATGGATGGATGGATGGATTCTTGCGTCATACATGCTCTGCATTGACTCGGACTTCTTTAACTTCATTAATTACTTGCATGGAAATGTGCATTGCTAAGAAACACAACAAAAACTTCTGTAACTGCTTGTGAAATCTTGCTTCCTGGGCTGGGGAGGCCAAAGACCAGGGTGAGGAATGGTGTCAACACAGCTTTACTGTTGCTGATGTTGAGGTCAGGCTGAGTGTCACATTGCTGCATGCATGCTTGCTCTCTGACTGTATGACTACAGCATTCACTCAGCCATGATGAAAGACACACTTTGGGGGTAAATGGATGTTTTTTTTCCTCCAATAAGTCACTTACAATTTTCTTTCAATACTAAGAACAACATGAAAACAAACAAGCCTTAATCCTGAAAAAGTGCAAGTACGTTAACACCTGAGGAAAAATACACAGTCACAGCCACACACTGAACTGCTGTACTTGCCAATGCCAAGATCCATGTGCTTAGTGTCAGTAATGAGGCAATCACTGCTACATTAGCTTCTTAAAGGAATAACAGGCTGGATCATTTGTCTGCTCTTAAATGTATCCAGAGAAGGGGCACGTGAGTACGTAAAGCTGTCGCGTTAATATGAACGCCAGTTTAACCCAAAAGGCAAGAGCCACGGGCTGTATATATTATACACATGTAGGACCAGGCCCTCGAGGCTTGAGAGTGGACAAGGCCGTGGCTGAATCTGGCACGCTAAGAGTTTGCAACCTGACCTTAACGATGAAACAAAGCAGGCAGTTTACCTGTCAGTATGAAATGTCACTCTGTATAAACACTGTGTATCAATAGACAAGTTTAATATTCGAATGGAATGTCAGTACAAGAAACAATATCTGAGGTAATAATACAGTAGAATGTCAGTGGAATACATTACCATACAACTCAACACGCCGGGCTAAATTGACTTGGAATCATGAAGTGAGCATTAGGCCTTTCGGCTGCCGAGGAGAGGAAGAAGGGAAAAAACAGAGGCAAACACTGGTCCCACTGATGTCTGCTTTTTAGACTCTTCACTAGCAAACGACGCCATTGTCCCTCTGCCTCCTTCACAAATAAATATATCAACAGCAAGCACGGCTTTGTATAGGAAAAAGAAAACGGTTATTCCCCGTTTGACATTCAAGTATATTTGTAAGAGGAGGCTACCAAAACAATCAGTATTTTTTGAGCAAGAACACCTTTCAGGACAAGCCCCCCCATTAAGATGAGAAAGTACACCTGAGTGATGATTAAAAAGGCCTGAAAGTGAAAGTTCCTTCTCTCTAAATGCAAGATGTAATTATAAACCTCTGCAAGAGGAAAAATTTAATGCCATTGCCAAAAGTAATTGAAGTACGGTAATAAAACGGAAATAACTTGATATTAAAAAGAAGAGGGGGGAAGATGGAAGCAGAGGCATGAGATACCGCTTGGGAGGCAGCCTAGGCAATAAGACAAGTCGGCTTCGCATTCTGAACACAACCAGGCTGTCTGCTCGATGCCCTATTTTATCTGCATTTGCTTCAAGTGCATTGTGTTCGTCCAAAACACAAAGATGTAGTCAAATGGAAAGCTCAGCGAACAGCATCACTGCTAGAGGAACTGAAGAATTTCACGACTATCATCTTGAATTTTCCACAAAAAAGAAAGCTGGCAATAACAATATTTTAATTACTAAAGGCCATTTGAATGAATTCGCTGCTCTTTATTAAACTATTCATACTCAGCACATTTTATCTCTGAAAATAACAACATAAATGACATTAAATCACATCTTGGAAAATCAGCAGATGGACCAACTGATCAGTGCTTTCTTGGCACAGAAAACAAGTCATTTCTTTAACTTATAGCCACAACTTCTTCAAAGAAATGCATTTTGATGTCCAAGTTTTGTTTTCCTTAGTGTGATACCAACACATTCTCCCAGATGTGTTAACAGAAGGAAAAAACAAATAGGAAAATCAATTTCCATATTAAGTAAAATGGTGAGCCATGGCTTCCAATATTTCATAAGATGAACGACGTCATCCCCGCCAAATTAACATTTGACGTGACATTTTGGACGTATTATCTCCTAAACTTTCCTCCATGTCAAGTTACAGGTTAAGATACCCGAGCAGGGCAGAGGAAAACGAGTGCTCTATAATAATTAAAGTGGTGCTCTGAATAACAATGCCCACCACTAGCAGCCTCAACAATATCATGTTTGTCTGTGGAGCAAGCAGTTGGCGCTTGACAAAATGATCCAGATTAATGACCACAGTTTGTTTATGTCTCCAGGCAATCATGTGTACATTTCCTTAAAATCATATTAGTCATTCTGACCCACTGCAGCTTTTAATTAGTTTAAAGGAAGCCACCATTTTATCTCCTTTATTCTCAGAGCGAGAGGCAATCAATTCAGATGTAATATTGATAGCCGTGAAGCCCAGCGTACGTGTGTGCTTTTTTAAATGAAATGCAAACACATCAGGTACGAAGGTCCAATAGCAGTGACAAACACAAGAGAAGGGCATTGCTACACTAGGCATTATCTTATCTAGCCTCCTGCCCTCTCACCTGTCTCAGTACAATTTAAAAAAAAAAAATGTTAAGCCAGTTGTGAAGGCAGATATGGTGAATCCACAGTTGCCATTTAGGTCATTTTGAAACAAAACATCTTTGTTGGGATGGAAAAAGCTGGAGTACAGATGCAATAATTTGAAAGGCAAATTAAAATGAGATAAACATAGGGCTTTGAGAGATGAAGCAAATAAAAGGTGAGGTCAAAACATGGGATTGGTTTGCTCATTTGTAAGTCAATTTTCCATAAAACTGAGCCAAAACCGTGCTGACTGTAACAGTCCCACACTAAAAACAACATGACTGAGAGTCTGGACTATGGAGGTGCCCCAATGGGCACAGTGTCAGATGAAGCCTTGAAGCCTTGAGGCCTTTCTCTTTCCTTGCCATTATGCTCCAGCCTTTGGCAATCTTCCGGGTGTCCCTAGTCCTTCTCAATACACAGCCACACTGAGTGGGTGACGCACAGCTTGTCCCAGGCTCAAAAGGAGCATCCATTTCCACTCATATCTTTCTCCCTGTGCGTGTGTGTGTGTGTGTGTTGGTGTGTAGGTTTCTCCAATATCTGCCACAGCCTAAGCAAAAAACTGCAGTTAAAGATTAACCCTTTTAATCAGATATGTGATCAGGGTCCCGGATGAAGGGACACTCCAAATGAACCTACCTGCGAATTCTGAAAAGCAAAGCCGTGGTTAATGTTTAACGCGGCTGGGGGTGTGATATCAGCCAATATGTAAAAGAACCTTTTAATAGGGACTTATCTGCTGCTTTCCGAACAAATATGCATCAGTCACTGCAGAAAGTGAGCCTCAGTGGAGTTTTTTCCACAGACGGGCCTCCCTGGACACACCCTACCCCTCACTGCCATAACAACATTAACACTATGAAGAAACACACAAAGGCCATTTCCTGTTAAAGGGAACAGGTGTACAAGTATCAGTACACACCTTACCCTGTTCGCTGTCCAAACCAGGTCCCTATTTGCGTAATACTGAGCTGCAAATGGAGCCAAGATTCCCATTTTCGAGGGTACCGAATACATTTCCAGATTCTCTCAACTATGGCTGATCACTGTGGGTCCTTGGAACAAAACCTACCAGATGTATTTCACGGGAAAAATCTAGGGACCTGTTGGTGCAGTTGTTTGTCAAACTCAAAACAGTGCTCGTCTGAAAACTTAGCAACTTCTTCGAGAGGTCCAAAAGCAAAACTTAAAATGGAAAAAAAAATACATTATTTCCTAATGGCCATCTATAAGTGCAGTCACAACCATCCTCTGACTCAGGCCAGGCTAAAGAATTAGTCTGCTGGACTTGGCGCGTCATATTCAATACCATTTCTTTCAATTTATTGAAATTTAACATCTACACTGGAGTAGTCCACTGGATTTGGCCCAGACTGAAACCATTTCCTGTGAGGAAGGAATTTCGACATATTTAAACACACAGATTATATGCCCTTTACAATCCAAGTACATCATGAGGAACCTCTACTAGAAACCGCCTTTGTGAAGCTCATTTGAACGTGTGTGGAAAGCAGGTAGAGTAACAAAATGAGCCAGCCCAGGTTTGCTAATAATTACTGAGTTAAAGAAACAGCGCAGATCTTTCTCAAGCCTTCCAGAGTGCGAATAGGGTGTTAATGCGTGTCCCACTCGGCTGGACTCCCCCAGACGCTGGCAGCATCCCAAACAAAGCACCCGGCTCCCTCCAGCCCATCTGTCCAATCACAACACGGTAAAACAAGCAACTCCTCGCAGCCATGTTTTTCGACCCATCGGGGTTCCCCGCACACGGCTTGGCGCTCCATAGCTCGCTCCATTCTCCTGTCGGAGCTTTGCAGCTTCGCATACGCTCTCGGTGCAGGCCTCATCCCATTAATCGGCCTGAGACTGTATCTGGGATACTGGCGTTAAGACACAATGGATGGGAGTGGGGAGCTGGTGAGGGGGGCTGAATCTTATGAACAAACACACAGAGCCATCTTTGGGCCTTTGTTGGGTCTGGTCAATTTCCCTACAAAGGTTCTACGCCCCAGGCCTACTGATAGGGCTTTGGGTTCCCTCCCTCGCACAGTACCAGCTGTGCCTGAATACAATGTGGGCCCTCGCTGGCAGATCAGCCAGGACAGAGGTGCTCAGCCCTTCGCCAAAGTGGCAGCCCAAAGAGACGCGCGAGAAGAAACGGCAGCTGCACACAAAAGGTTACCATTCTCAAGGATATGGCTGATGTTACAAACAGGATGCAAGTAACCAAACCTGTGCTGCTAGTTTAGTGAGCAATCTTCAGTTCCCTAATCTAATCTTGTTAGACGGTGATTACAATAGAAAATTTATGACCTCTCTATGCACACAAAAAAATTCAGCACCTCAGGAATTTTCCCCCATTCCTTTACTTTGAAAAATATTCTTTTAATTAGAAAACTTATGCCGGATACAAGATTAAAAAACTATAAGAATATGGTGAGAATTCATTAATGTAGAAGTAATTGCACCGAACATGTTAGAAAGAGCTTAAATAGTTGGCTCTTGGTTAGATAAATTTCAGTTAAACCTTTAAAAAAATCCAGGACAACCAAACATGACGGCACACAAGTTAAGAGCCGAACTAAATAGGCCATTCAAAAATGCACGTGAATGTACAGAGAATGTTCCCAAAATGTTGGCAGGTTAGAGCAGGTTGAAGCAGACCACCAACAGGACAGGACTGACCTTGCAGCTGGATGTCAGTGACGGTAGAACAGTGGGGGCTCATTAGCAAACAATGCACTGCCCCTTTTGAGAACCCCCACCCAGAGCTCTTGTAATTAATTCTGCAATTAGGATCTCATTACCTAGGAAGAACGCGGACCTTGAGGCTGGCAGACCCGAATAAGCAGGGAACAACAGGCTGGTTTTATTTTAACGTACGTTTTAGTGTGGGATGCAGGTACCCTTATCTCCATTTTTGAATAACGGAGTGTATGGCTGGGTCAAGCTGCAGGGAAATGTATTTTGATGAGTGAAATATCAAAGAGTACACATCTAACAGTGACCTCGAACTTTTTATTCAAATATCCTGTGGTCATGAAACAACAGTAATTCCTCTGCTGTCAGATGATGTACAGGACCCTTTGTGGTGTTAAATCCACCTTTGTTAGCGTGCTGAATTTGTACTATGGGTCGTCAGCATATGTTCATAACTGTAGTAAGTCATAAGTCAAGTGTTAGGAGATTATTTATTTTAAAGGTGACCATAAATGCTCTGTTGGAAGAACGACAACACGTTCTTGAAGTTAAGGTAACTCATTTCAACAAAGGCACATTTCTTTTAAAAAACACAAATATACATACATACATACTGCTTATTTTACGGGAATTCTTCAAAATGTAGCTAATTCCCTAAGCAAGCAAAAAGTATCAGTTCATCAAAAAAGAAAACAAATATAAGACACAATTTGGAGACAAACAGTATGCCAAAACTGTCGCTGTGAAGCCATTTAGGGAAAAGACTGTACAGCTACAGGAACAGGAGTGTGACTCACCTGCAGTACACATGCACGGCCTGCAGCTACGCTTGCAGGGGTGTGACTTGCCTGCAGTACGCACAGAGAGCCTACAGCTGTGCCTGCAGGGGTATGACTCGCTTGCAGCACACACGCAGAGCCTGCAGCCCCTCCTGCGGGGTGTGACTCACCTGCAGTATACACGCAGAGCCTGCAGCCAATCCTGCAGGGGTGTGACTCACCTGCAGCACACACGCAGAGCCTGCAGCCCCTCCTGCGGGGTGTGACTCACCTGCAGTATACACGCAGAGCCTGCAGCC
>JAACJT020000021.1:4179953-4194121 GCA_009936485.2 Gymnarchus niloticus | reverse complement strand
GGGTGTGACTCACCTGCAGTATACACGCAGAGCCTGCAGCCAATCCTGCAGGGGTGTGACTCACCTGCAGTATACACGCAGAGCCTGCAGCCAATCCTGCAGGGGTGTGACTCACCTGCAGTATACACGCAGAGCCTGCAGCCAATCCTGCAGGGGTGTGACTCACCTGCAGTATACACACAGAGCCTGCAGCCAATCCTGCAGGGGTGTGACTCACCTGCAGTATGCACGCAGAGCCCGCAGCTCCTCCTGTAGTTTTTGGCTGTGATGAACAGCTCTATCGCGCTCCATCTTGATCATGTCCAGGGTCTCCTGTTAAAATGGCAGAAAAAACAGCCTAGGAATCACAGAGAGATCCACTTCAAAATTTAAAACATTAAGCGTAGTAAACGTATACACAGGGTGAAATTATCACTTTGCATCCACTGCATCAGCTGTATGTATTTGGAAATGCCATTAAAGAATCCCTTGGTATCTCTAGTGGTCTTATTTATACAAGTCTCTCATCTTATTTACATACAGATTAGTCTGTATCATAGCAAAATGAAAAACTGCACAAGTTTACATAAATAAGGCTTGAAAAACTATTCCTAGTATTTTTTAAAAAGTGTTTGAGGCATTTGTTTCAGGGACTGCAATTCCATCACCCAGCCTCGCCTTGCCTATCCTCAAGGCCTGGCTTTACTGTTGTCCGGATTCAGTACCAAAACATCTTCAGAAACTGAGATAATGCACACTGGAATGACACCATTTATAAATCTTCCTGATAGTGACCATTTTATTTTAAGCTTTCTGCTTGTGGATGAGTTTCCTCTGCTGCACATTTCAACACGTCGATGGGGGGCAGGCACCCGTCAAAGGGCCGTCTGGCTTCCGCAGAGAATGGTTCTCGCTGCATTTTTATTTAGCCAGTTAAGCGACAGACAAACAAAGAGGAGA
Source organism: Gymnarchus niloticus (assembly GCA_009936485.2). Taxonomy (NCBI): domain Eukaryota; kingdom Metazoa; phylum Chordata; class Actinopteri; order Osteoglossiformes; family Gymnarchidae; genus Gymnarchus; species Gymnarchus niloticus. Next base: position 4,193,182 of record JAACJT020000021.1, on the reverse strand, counting down.
GACATGGCTTTCATTGTGAGGGGGGATCCCTTTCATTGCATTGTCTGCCCCACTCAGCGCCTACACTGAGGCGTTCCAGCTATGGAAAGACTGGTCACTGAGAGTGCAGAGGACTCTGGGTAAACAATATCACCAGCCTCACAGTGTCCCAGTGCTTAAACCTGCGCCACAATTAAGCTCCAGCTAATTACAAGCCGTTGAAACAGATGTGTTGACCATCCCAGTTCTCCAACAGCTGGTAGAGGGGGAACACAGCTGAGGCTGCCTAAATCAACAAGGCCGCTAGCTCTGCCGCTACAGCTTGCAATCTGCGCTCTGCGTGCGAAAGAAGTAAGACTTTATCGATTGCTCGAGAGGTCAGGTATTAGGGTCGGTACCAGAACTGGGCTGGGGAAGCCTGCCGAAGTTTCAGCGGCCAGATCGTTGGCCCGTCTCACGATCTGGCAGCTGGGTGCCATTCCCTGTACCACGTCATCTGCTTGATAGAAGGACATACCTATTATGAATCCTTAAGTCCACTTAAAATTGAGAACTTTTATTCCTTTTGTTGCGAATACTTGCATGACGCAGCCAACTGTAAAATGTCATTTATTTACCTGGTGTTTTTTTTTATTAGCTACTTTTCCAGTAAGGTTTTTTATGTACAGTTTTCTCACTATAAAAACAATTTTGTACTTTGTAACTTCTGGTTTTCATCAATTACAATTATAACACTCACAAGACTTTATAAAAAAAAAAATGTAATTATTTAAATGATAAAAAATAATGACGGGCAAATAATTTTTTTTAAAAGTGACAGGCCTATGCCAGCATTTTAATATTCATCACAATTGAACTGTACTGTGTTCTGAACCCGCAAAGTAATTTCCATTCTAGTAAATGTGTAGTTTATTTTGTTCTTTAAAAAAGAAAAATGCACGTTACATATCAGGCTTTCACGGCAATTCCAGTTCTGCATCAATCCAGTGTGTTTGGCCTGCCAGAGCATCCCAAGGACAGTCAGACTTACCACCCTGCCAAGCCAATTCCTATCTTTACACACTGTTGGGCACAGTTCAGCGCCAACTGGAAGGAGTGGTGCTTCTCCTGCTGCTGCCAATCAGCTTCCTGTGGGTAGCTTAAAGATCCTTAGGAGGTGCTCACGCAGTGCCCAGTGGATACGCCCCTGTGGTTGAATAAAACTGCTCACCATATGCTGATTCGCAATGTAGCGAAACGGTAATGTGTGAGAATGACGCTATCCACAAGACAGTGGCTGGCTATAGGAGGAGGTCAGCTTCTTGGCAGAACGTGGAAACACATGGCTGAAAGCAGCTTCCTGCACATCAGATCTCAAAGCTCAGGTGGTTTGCTGAAGCAGAGCAGCCATAGCAAATCTGACTGAGCAGGAAGTGGCTTGGAATCAGGAGGTACTGTTTACTGGAAGTGCAAATGCATCAAAGAATCCCAGTCTCACCACTCTGGTATCCTTTTCAAATTCTACATTATGCATGCATGACAAGGCCATCATTGTGAAGTTTACAGTCACACTGACGATGATGTGGCTAAGGAAGGCTTGAATGCCTCACTTCTGAGCTTTTGCCAAGGTGAAACTTCCTGAATATTCAAACACACCAAAAATATGAAAGAAAAAGTAATAAAGATGGGAGACTAGAAAACTCTTCTGAAGACACCCTTCATAATCCTTTGGGAGCACAACTGAAAATCTTAGGTACAGGAGAACTAAAACAAAACAAAGGCCATGCAACAGCACTTCCTGAAACAACAACGTTTATATTAATGCGGTAGGACTGGGAATAACTGACTGTCTGAGATGCATTTGCTGGAAGGGGGAATTGCACTCACTACCAGATGCAATCAGACATTTTAGTTTCAGTTTGTACTGAAGTCTACGGAAGGGTGAGTTTATGGCTTTTTCTGACTTCACCACCAATGCAGCTAGTCCTGGTTGTGTCGGTCAACATTATTATATTGTGATGCTTACATTAAAAGCAGAGCACACCCCTGCCCCTTCCTGGTTCCTAATCCTCACTTTCCCAAGAATCCTTGGCGTCCAGATGATGACTAAATACATACCAGAAACAACCTGCCTTGATGTATACACCAGGACGTGAAGTATAGAAAGGTTTGCTCTGTTATAAATACATGATTTTTGTCATGATTTATAAGAAATCACCACCAATATGCATTTAGCAACTATGAGTAAAACCAACAATGGTGGGATTAAGACGTGTGTCATCAGTGTTGAGAATGAACATATTGCCACTGCCTGTCCTGTGGCCCAGTTCAAGCTGACAACTGATTGGCCAGGAGATCACACAGACACCCCCCTAAGTCAAAACTGCAGTCCATAGCAGGGGCGCCACCCCAGCCGCTCACATTAATACCTGACTGACTGGGTCGTGCCGTAAACCAAAAACCCTCCCCTACCTGACTACACTCCATGTGCAACCTTTGCCTTCAAAATAACATGCAGTGTGCCCTTGTGTCTCAGAATCATTAGAAGCACCGGTGAGTGGACTCCTAAGCCAATGAGAACTTCAAAAAGAGGTTAACCTCTTAAATCAATATGTACTTTTCTCCAACAGGGAGGTGGAGTGAACTTCAAAGCAAGGCTCTTTTAATCACAGACATTTATCAGCATTCATCATAATATTAACAAAATTAAGTCAGCAACGGGAAAACGTTAACCCCTTCTGATTAGCCACTCTGACAAAAGAAAAAAAATAGAATCAATTTGACCTTTTTAACAGTATCTTATTTTGGAGGAGATGATTTCCGAAGGGACACAGATTGACCTGTTCGTGTTTCGGTTTAAGTCGTATACTGGTGATCTGGCTAAGGATATAGTACCACAGTCGTCTCATCCTTCGTTAAGATGGTTTAATATGTGCCCATTATTAGCAATTAGCCAACTGGCTTTAATTTTCATAATTTTTGACAGTGTAAATGGTGAAAAAAAAATTCTGGCATTCATTTAAAAATACTGAATTATTTACTAAGTTACGACTTGGATAGGAACTATTTTATTATAGAAAGTACACTTCAGTTTAACAGTTTAGTATTAAAGAAAAATCCTTACATCATTATAGTTTGATGGTTTGATGACCAGTTATGCAAATGCAAATGCTTCGAGTGCCGAGCAGACACTCAGCTGTCATCCTACATCCTTCACAGAGTGACTTAAAAAGACGCCAGCAAAGTGCACGACACAGCCCCACATGCACTCGCCGCAGAGGTCAAACGTCTATCGGCTCACCTGGCAACTCGGCGCTCGGCACAGTTACTGCGGCAACCGCCAATGAGCCTGATTAATGTTTTACAGACCAGAGAACGGGGCCAAAAGACCACAGGAACACAGAGGATAAGAGCTGTAACTATCAACCTTCAAACAAGAGGTCATTCATTACTGTAGAAGACTGACACACACAGCCTGAGGTGCTACCTCTCCTCAGCATAGCCAGCTTCCTCCCCTTCATCTCTATTTTCACTGCCTGTACATCACCCCGGCTGCAGGGAGCACGCTCATTTTGGTCTGTCCAATGGAAGGTGCCAGAAAACACCTCACGCAGATTGTACTGGCACGTGGACAGGAGGCTACCTGTTATTGTGGTGGTCTTAGGGTCTTTAAGTATTAAAGAGATGCGCTGGGAGTGTTCCAGTATACATTAAAGGGCTGATAAGGAGCGTCACTGTTCTATAATGCTGGACAGTGTATGATATTTACTGGTCTGTTTGAAGTTATTGCTTACTTCATTTATGAAACACAGTTACAAAAGCTGAGCTCAAATAAATCACACATATTTAAAACCTAACATGGCCTATCACCTGATTACTTAATTGCTTTTGAAAATGTAAATGATTGAAAGATGAAGTTGGATAGGAAGAAAAATATTAATATACAAAATGCATGTTTATATTAAAAATGCCTGCACAAAGCAAGGGCCAAAAACACTTCAGCCAAATAATTAAGAGCAATCACAACTACCGATCAAAAAAATACTGACATCAAACCATCCATATGAAACAGGCCGGAGTCATTATGAATGGTAATAAGGCAACAGTGCAATGGCTCAGCGGGATGACGTAACGATTAAGTACATTAGAGACATTCTGGTGACGGGGGGCGAGAGGGGGACTCCGGAGCTGTCAATCCCTGGGAGAAAAGCTGGAGAGCAAACACAGGTGGCTGAGGGCTGGGCCCAGTATTACAACAAGCCACTTCAGAAGACCCCTGCCCCATGACATCCCCCCACAGAAACAGGCCATAGTCTCAACTATCTGTGTGGAAAGGGTCCATCTGAAATGGTTACCAAAAGGGAAGGGGTCCACACCAATCCAACTAGACCGACGGCAAACAAAGCCAAGGCTCTGCCCTTGTTTTAAAAACTTTCCATCCACAAGTGTTAAACAATAAAAGCTTAGGTGGCTAGATCATAATGTAAATAGAAAGGTTGCTTATAAATATGAATTTTTATGCCAAACTTGTGTTATCTACTGGTCAACGATGAAAGGAAAACAACTGTCATTTTTATCAACTATGCTAAAAAAAAAAACTTATAAAATTTGGCAACATTATTAAGTCTTTCACTGTGATAAATGTGACAATATGGTTGTTTGGCAAGCCCTCACCCAAAGTGAGTTTGACAGTTTTCACTTGTACACCGGACACATCATTTAGCTGCCTCGAGAGGCCTCAGTTTTCACTTATATACTGGACACATCATTTAGCTGCTTAGCGAGGCCTCAGATTTCACTTGTACACCGAACACATCATTTAGCTGTTTAGCGAGGCCTCAGTTTTCACTTACACACCGAAAACATCATTTTGCTGCTTAGCAAGGCCTCAGTTTTCACTTGTACACCGGACACATCATTTAGCTGATTAGTGAGTCCTCATCCAGGGTGAGCTTGATAGTTTTAACTTATACACCAGACACATCATTTGCATTGTTAGAAAATTCTCAGCACCTCAGCAGAAAGCCACAGAAAGCTTATACAAGAGGTCCCTCTGGAACTCAAATCTTCAACCTTTTGGTCATATGTAAGTCTCTGGTTTCAGAGCACAACCCAGATGGTTCCCCATCCCACAGCAAAGGCCTGCAAAAAGACTGATGTTAAACATTTCACTGTGAGTAAAGACAGGTTACAGCAGGGAGCAAACACTTAAAGGAGAATTAAATTTAGTACGAAAATCTCAAGGATCAAGAAAGAATCTGAGAAAATGAAATTATTTAACCTATAACGAATTCAATATATACAGTACATGAAATATAAATGAAGAACCTGGCTTTACAGTCAAGACTTTTTCTTACACAGACCAGCTTCCCTCCATTTTTAATCTCCCTTAAGAACAAATATCTCTACGGCCCTTATTTGGTTCCTTTAAAATAAAAAAGCTCCATTGATGAGTGAAGCCCCGATTCATTTTCAAATTGTTTTGAGGATCTGTTCTCGGCACTGTCGACTAATTTTACGACAGCTGTTCCTATTTCGTTTTAAATTAAAAACCCAGCTCCGTAATCCCAGGAGTCAATCTATAATTAAGGGGATTTATGGAAAAACCAAGTGCTACATTAATAACAAAATTTAATATGTTTTATATTAAGCCACACTGAAGCCTGCTAAGAAATAAAGAAAAGCGTTAATGCTTCTAGCCTTTATGTCGTCAGCACCATGCTGGACTTTCAGACTCAGCTTCTCTCCTGTCTTCCCAGCAATCAAGGCTGCATTTTAGTCATCTGAAGATTCATCTGTAGTCAGATTAGAGTCGGCTGAATATTCCTAAACACAAACCAACCATTTATTAGGTGCCTATAATCTGACCACAGAACTGAGTATTCCCAGACGCAGACCAACTATTTGTTACTTCTGTGGTCAGATTACAAGCACCTAAATATTCCTATACACAGACCAGCTATTTGTTACTTCTGTAGTCAGATAATACGCACCTGAATATTTCCTGAAGCAGACCATCTTTTGTTATCGTAATCTGCAAATTCAGCAGGAAATGCTTGTTAAGCAGAAAAGAAGCAAGCAGAAAAATAGGGGGAAAAAAATAAAAAAAAGCACACAAATAAAATGTCTTTTACGGCAGGGGTCCCCAACCACCAGGCTGTGGGCTGTACCGAACCAGGAGGCACAGAAGGAATAAAATTTTTTATTTTATTTACATTAGTCTGTAAGGTATTTTATTTTGAAAAGTGACCACTTCCGGCCGCGCCTCTTTCCTGCACTTGTCTCAATCGCAGTTTTTTTTTTGGTAAGCCCACAAGCTAACCCTAGCAAAAATCAACTGCTTGAGATCGCAAATGACAGTGGCCTTAAAAGTATGTCGGAGATAACTTCAAATTTCCATACGTTCTGGATTAAATTCAAGGTGGAATATCCTGAGATCGCCACAAAAGCACTGAAAACCCTGCTTCCATTTTCAACATCCTATCTTTGTGAAACGGGGTTTTCTGCAGTGACAGCAACCAAAACGAGATTATGGAGTAGACTGGACATAAGGAACACACTTCTGGTGTCACTGTCTCCCATCACCCCCAGATTACGGCGTAGACTGGACATAAGGAACACACTTCGGGTGTCACTGTCTCCCATCACCCCCAGATTACGGCGTAGACTGGGCATAAGGAACACACTTCGGGTGTCACTGTCTTCCATCACCACCAGATTACGGCATAGACTGGACATAAGGAACACACTTCGGGTGTCACTGTCTCCCATCACCCCCAGATTACGCCGTAGACTGGACATAAGGAACACACTTCGGGTGTCACTGTCTCCCATCACCCCCAGATTACGGCGTAGACTGGGCATAAGGAACACACTTCGGGTGTCACTGTCTTCCATCACCACCAGATTACGGCGTAGACTGGGCATAAGGAACACACTTTGGGTGTCACTGTCTTCCATCACCACCAGATTACGGCATAGACTGGACATAAGGAACACACTTCGGGTGTCACTGTCTCCCATCACCCCCAGATTACAGCATAGACTGGACATAAGGAACACACTTCGGGTGTCACTGTCTCCCATCACCCCCAGATGGGACTGTCTAATTACAGGGAAAAAAGCTCAGGGCTACCACTGATTCTGCATTATGCCGAGTTGTATTATATTGTATGGATTACAATATAATAATAATAGAAATAAAGTGCATAATATAAAATGTAATAATTTAATTATTACATATATAATGTAAATGTAATTATATATTATGCACTGTATTGTGTTTTATTATGCGCTTCAATCCCCCCCATAGAAAAATTGTCTTGCATGAAACTGGTCTGTGGTGCAAAAAAGGTTGGGGGCCGCTGTTTTATGGGATAACATATGCTTAAACAGGACTAGATGTTTAGTTCCTGTAACGTGGGGAGGGGGGTTGGGGTGGGTAGTTGTAATGATACATGGTATGATCCAGGCTTTTAGAGAGCTATGAGAACTTGGGACATTGGGCATTAACCACTACATCTTATGGGGACAAGAGCCAAAAAGAAGGATTACCTGGTAACAAAGCACAAAGATGTCAAAAGCCGAGCAACACTACTGGACAATGGTTGTCCTAAGCAGGAACAGTCAGCGATCAGACGGACCACTGCTGCGTCTCCAAGATCTGTATCTATCCGGCTGGCACTCAAATTCATTAACTACCTTCGTGACGCTGCTCCCCCACTAGCCTTAACCAGGCTCAATTCTCGAAACTCATCTTTGCAAAAGGCCATTTACCCTGGATGGTCTAATGATCAAGTTTATAGCACTCCACATTAAGAGAAAAGGGCCTGGGGTTCACAAGATAAAGGCTGGAAATCAAACAGGCCTCTGTTTACCCTGCACCTTGCTGGAGGGCTTGTCAGGCATTACGGCATGCTCATGTCGATCTAATTTCAAATCCTCTCAAATATGCGGCCACCAATACCCTCAGTCAACAGTTTTATTGCTCAAAATCGTGGTAACAAGGGCCAGAGCAAGCACTGGCCACAATTGAGCAAACACCACAAGTCTCCGAAATGCACCTTATTAGAACGATACATGAAGCGAGTCAAGCATGCAGGAAATAAACAACAAATTAACTCCTCTGTCACACATACCGGAGAATTGTTATCCCCATTTTTATCCTTCTTTCTGCCCCCCTTCTTGGAATGGTATGCAAGAACTGTTTTTCATATCTAAATAAGAGCCCAGGCAGAAGAGGCCATGTTTAAAGACAGCATTGTTGGCAAACAGGCCCCCGGTGCGAGTACAGCATTGATATACACAGCTGATGTATTGGCGAGTGCCAGAGATGGTAGCCCGCAGTTCGTAACCTTAATTTGTGAGGACTCTCGGCGAGGGTAGATTTACCTTCCAGGCACGTTCCTGATTGTTTTCAGCAGTCAGGTGTCTCGAGTTGTTTGCCGAAGCCTGGCTCTGCTCTCTCACTTGATGAAGATCCTGCTCCAGCCGCTTGCACTGTCAAGGAGGCAAAAGGAGGAAACAATCACTTTGAATACATTAGCACAGAAAGCAAGGCTCCGGCCTAACTTCCAGGATGCACTGATGCCTTCAGCACCCTGTTCATTCTGATGGTCCATCAGTTTAGGTGGGGACTAGATAGAAAGAGAACATGTGGTCACCACACTTTTAGACAGTCAGAACCACAGATAAGTGTTCATTACCTTATTGTGTGTGGTAAAATACAGCAATCTAGATAGTCCTACAAGGAAAATGCTGTGTGACTCTCAAAAGCAGTGTTCTTCAGCTGGGGGGCTCATCAGTTCTAGTTCTCTTCTTCACGCCTTCTGACATACCATGAATGTGGAATGATTGGCAGGCGGCAACCAAAATATGCTCATCTGGCCGCACTTTCAAATTCGAATGAAGAAACTCAGCCAGCAGATTAGCTGTTTGCATCTGACGTTTCAAAAACCATTAATAATTTGAACAACGTAAGAGTTTAGGAAAGATATTGTAGACGTTATAAGCACAATGTCTGGTATATTCCCTCTTAGTCTTCTTTTTGACTGATACATTAAAAATGCTGACATAATGGCTACACCAGCCTTTTCTGTGGTCTAGCATAGTCTTCCATCTCATGGGTGCCTCCCGCCTGCGTTGGGGCAGCCGACAGAAGCTACTCTGGCGGCTGGCCATGAGCCCAGCCTGCCCCTTTACGCTTCACACTTGATCACATGACCTAACACACGCACACATGGCTGTTATTGTAAGTACGCTGCTTCACCAAAGGCCACATGTGCATTCCACAACCAAAGGACACTCAGCAGGAATGTAAACCATCCCTGCTCACAGACAAGCCTCGATGTTATCCACATCCAACCACCGCAGTCCCGACTGCCCGGGCAAACAAGCACCTCTGCCCAGGACCTCACTCCCAACCCCTTGCTCTGCAGACTAAAATAATAGTGCGTACATCCAGACCAAACACAAAGCTCCTCTTTAGTGTCAGGCTGACTTACGGCTTTCAGGCAACAGATGTTTGGAAGCACTTGAGAAAATGTATTTAAATCAGAGCGGACCTCTTCATTTGCACACGGGACACTCATGGGCCCAGCTCAAAAACAGCAACGGCAGAAATAAATGAGCCACAACCGGGAAAATCTACCCAACCTTTAAAGCCCCAAGTTAAATACGGATCAACGCCAGACTTTCAGGAAGGCCCTGATAAAATTAGCTCAATTGACAACCATTGTGAATCAAGTTGACCTTAAAGCCTCCTTTTAATTAGAAAATTTGTTTTGAAATACTTTCACAGAATATGGACTACACTAAGAAATGAGCTTGTATGATTATTTATCGAACATAAGACAAGGATGATAGCAGAAATAAGAAATAAATATTGTACTTCAAATTAATTACAATGTGAGGAACCAGGAGAGAAAAGATTTATTTCTCCCAGTGATCTCTGGGTTTTTTCATATTCCTACCAGCCGCGTAGACGTGGTGGCCCTCTGCCTACAGCAGCAGGATAATCCCTTCGAGATGAAGGGAAGGAATGGGGAAGCGGCGGGGGAGGTAGAAATCCTTCAGGATAGAGTATGGATGGATCCTTTCCTCTGAAGGATTAGGTCAGGCCTTGCAACACACTTCTAAAATTGCCCCAAAGATGGGGCTCTGCCCTGTATAAAAGTAGGCCACCAATTCTGGGAATTTTTTGACAGTCTAGGGTTGATATTATTATTAGGTGGCTTGAGGTTGAGCTCCTTCCAATACCCACCACTCAACCTTCGAACCCAGGTCCTCCACCACTGGCTCTGGCAGGAAGTACATGGCTCACACCCCGCCTTCACAGGCGGCTGCTGATCTATGGGCTACTAAGTTGAGTTGGAAAATAAGCAGGCCATTAGAACAGTTTGCTTTTCAGCAGGAACTTGCATTTCACCAAAACTCATTCCAGCTATGAGGCTGAAGTGAATTATATGCCGTGAATTTCTAACTCCTGAACCTCTCACTGGAGCCTTCAGTGGTAACTACAATCCACTGGAGATGGAAACCTTGTTTTTGGATCACAAAAGCATCACATATACAGAGAACATATTCATCCTTCCTTTAAGTCATCAGCTAATCCTGATCAGGGTCATGGGGGCTGGAGCCTATCCAAGATAGCATAGAGTACAAGGCTGTACCCTTTATGGGATGCCAGGTTATTGAAGGACCCATACACACGTACTCACGCACACAAAAACACAAACACATCATCATACATAATGCGAATTTCAGAGAAGTCAATTAGCCTGTCTGCATGTCTTTAAACTGTGGTAAAGGGATGTTAAGTTCCTGAAGAGGTTGAAACCTGGCTTACAGAAATAGCTTGTCTAAAGAGCGGAGGAAGCCTGGTGCAAGGTGAGGAGGATGACCTACTCTCCAAACGACGAGGACTCTGTGACCTACTACCCACTTCCACTAGCTGGAAGAAGAGCCCAGGATGGAAATACAACTAGCTTAGGTGAAGGAACAAGACTCATAAAGGATAGGATAATGTGACATGGTATAATTACTCATGAGTATGACCATGGCAGACCTATGCCAAGCAAACACGAGATGAAAATCCCACCTAGATGGGCCTCTTCATCAGCTTACAACTCAAATTAAATTTTGCTAGATAGTAACTAAGGGAAGGCACTGATGTTACCTCCCAGAGAAGGCACTGCTGTTACCTCAAGCATGAGTCTTCCCTTTTCCTCCACAGAAGCAAGCTTTTTTTCTCTCATTTGTTCAGCGGACATATTGTGTGACTTTCTTCTCCCCATGGCTAATGCCTCCCTTTTCACTCCATTTGGGCCCAACCTGATATTTGAAAAGATCTGGGATGCCCACCCAGTGGGAAGGCAACAGGATAGATGCCCAAAATAAATATATCAGCAAATCCAGCTCCAGAAACACTGGATGCTAACAAAGGCTGCTTATACCTGAGTCCACAGCCATCTACCCTGAAGAATGAGCTCAGGCACATGTTCACCTCTGTGTGCCACATGTTGTGTTTGTTTTGCAAAGGAGCCGCTTTACAAATAACATTCCTACTGCTCTCCCAACTGTCTTGAGTGATTGAACAGTACAACCTCAAAACTCTGCTTCATTAATGACTTATTAAACAATTACATCACTTGCGTTTGGAGTGGATTGCAGATTTTATAGGGTTATTGTTTGCATTTGAGAGCAGATGGATTAAGTGCCTTTCTTAATCTCTGGAACTTATAGAGCAGGAAATACTTTTGAGGAAAACCTTTTTTAGCACACAGGCAAACTGATCAAAAGCACAATATCACGGCATACTGTGTACAGCAAACCGACCGACACATCCTTTCAGTACGCGTTTTTCTGTCCTCCCAGACATTTAGGTGCAGAACTAAACCTCTGACTGAAGGTGCAGAGAAGAGTGGCCCCAGCCTTCCGTACCATACACATGCAGGACGGTCAGCATGTCTGCCATTCAGAGCAGCTTCATGGGGCCGTCAATCAAAGCTAGAAAAGGCCCGCAGTCTGGAACACTAACAATCCACAGGACAGTGACCAAAACCCACTGTTAATTGCTATACTCATAGCACAGCACGGTAGGTCAGTGCACAGCATGATGGTCTAACACCTCCAGGGTTGAGAGTTTGATTGTCGCCCCTGGCCTTTCGTGGGCGTGAATTTTGCATGTTTTTGTGGATTTCCTCCCACTATCTAGGATGTGTTACTGTGAGGTGGTGTTTCTAAACTGCTCATTGCATATGATGCTATCAGAATATGTGTGTGTGTGTTCTGTAATGGACTGGAACTGGCTCACCACAACCCTTTACTGGATAGTCGGTTATGGAACGTGTAAAAATACAGTTAAATAAGTCAAAATTCATTCAAGACAGAAACTAAGACCACTGTTGCAAAAGCAGGGCAAGACATACGATGGATGAGTGATGAGCAATATCACAACTGCAGTAGACAAGAGGGAAAAAACTCAGTGAGATATGAGTTGGCCACCAGAGAGAGACGTTTCTACTGATGTAATTCAGAGAATTTTGTTCTACTTCAAATAAAAATAGTTGTAAAAGTAGATCCAACAGTCATAAAGCAATACAGGGCTGTTTACCAACAAAGACATCTAGGCAAATAGTGCCCCGTTTTGAACTTGGTGATGAAGTACAATATCTGGGTGTCAATATTTGACCGGCTCCTTGTTTGTTTTTATTCGAATGAAAATATGCATGCATGAAGATATATCAAATATTTGAGGTTATGCGGTAGTATTTGTTTCCACATGAGAAGTGAGTAGTTGGCCTATTTGCTCAGTAATCTAATAAATGACTTAAGGCTAAACACATAGACAAATGTGACTTAATAAACTGATAATCAAAGACGTCTTATAAGGAGAAAAACAGGGCTGTCAATATTTAAGGATACGGCTTCAGTTCCTGCCTCAGCACATAAAGAGGACATAGGGTGGGCCATGCACCCACCGTGGCCAGAGCTGCGTCCCGCTCCTCGATGACTGCGTTCATCTCCTCGGCTGTGATCCTCCTCCTGCGCTCCCAGATCTTCTGCAGCCTGTCCAATATGACCGCCCCGGCTCGTTCAATGCCCTGGCCCGACTGGGCAATGTTGATCCGATTGAGCAGCTCCTCCAGATCCTACCCCCCCCCCCCCCCCCCCCCACACACCCACACCCACACCCACCCCCGAAAAAGAAAAATATCCCCCCGCTATGAGGGGGGCGTGTGAGCCTCTCTCCCCGGGGGGAACCTCACTCA
>JAACJT020000021.1:4162813-4173183 GCA_009936485.2 Gymnarchus niloticus | reverse complement strand
ACACACACACACACACACACACACACACACACACACACACACACACACACACACACACACACACACATACACACACATACACACACACACAACGACCCTTCCGCCACCCTTCTCTCCTATTCCCCTCTCCCCCCCCACACTGGCTCTTTCTTGTTTCCTCTCCCCCCCCCCCGGCCACTGTCTCTCCTCTTCCTCCTTCCACATATCTCCAGACACTCTCCATCTCCTACCTCCCGCTTTCTCACAGGCCCGAGCCTCCAGTTGCGTTTCTCTCAGCTCTGCCTCTGCCATTCTGCTCTCCAGTTCCTTTTCCTTCATCGCCAACTTGTCCCGGAGCTGTGGTCCACGGGTGAAACATTGCGTTAAAGCACAAAATGACACCAGCACTTGTTCCCACACTGGTTTCCAATAACTTACAGAATACCAGTATGGGATCATGATAAAGTTTGCCACAACAGTGGAATCCTGGGAAATCCTTCTAGCCATGTAGACAGTCCGGAAGATTATTGGCCACTTTCACAGCATCATAAACCTCAGCATGGTCCCTCTACCACATAATCACATGGCTTATAAACAAAAGAAGTAGTAGTAGTCCCCAGTAAATCTTTCTGAAAGTCATATTTTACTATGATAGATTTAACCTTCTGTCTAATGTGTTCTGCTCCAAGTTCCTTGTCTTCCCCACACGCTCTGAAAACATGCTTCAGTTAAGTCCTTGGGGCTGCTTTCACAGCCCTGCCAGCAGCAGGATTCTCCTGGGACATGTTGCTGTCTGTCTGTCTGTCTGTCAGGAGTCACAGCTACTCGCAAACTCAGGGCATCAATTACAGCCATTTCAGTGAGGAGTCACAGCTACTCGCAAACCCAGGGCATCAATTACAGCCATTTCAGTGGTCAGCCTGGGATAAAGCAGGTCTCTCTGTACAGGAACTATGTACAGTGACCCATAAAGACGCGTTCCTAAAATGTGACAATGGCATCAACAACAGTCTAATGGGGACAGGTGAATGGAAAAACAGCATAACCAACTGTATACAATGCATGATCATAAATGTGTGCTAAAGTTAAAATTCATCATAAAATTTTCACATATTAATTTCATATATTCATTCTGATTTTCCATGTACCTTATTCTTTAATAAAAATACAAATTTTAAATGTCTTAAGATTAATTATTGTATGAGGAGGAAAAGTGACAAATTCTTTGTCGTCTTCTGGTCTGCTGACTAATCCTTGTTAATGAACAAGAGTAAATGAGATTATATTAGATTACTGAGAAGACAATTTTCTGTAGTATACATTGCTTACTTAGTATGTACAGTTTAGTGGCATGCCATTTTAAGCAGCTTTGGGGTATGGTGATAACCCTGCTAGTGCCTTTTGAATAACAGGGTGAGTGACTCACAGCTCAGCCAGACAACAAGGGAAATAAGGAAGAGAGAATGCTGTGACTCTTAAAAAGAATGTTTCCAAAGGGAGCTGGACAGCCACAGTGCCCCCTAGAGGAATTAGATAGGAAAAAATGAGCATGGCTGCAGAAAATGTGTGTTAAGAGTAAAAATAAAAGGTTCTTTAAAAATGTATCTTCTAACTTAATATGTGAATTCAGGGTTGAGATTTTACTGCAATTCTTTAGATAATTTGGAGACTGGTAAATGAAACAGCTAATATATATTTTTTTTAAATAAAACAATATTTACTGCATTTAACTTCTTGATCCTGAGACCCTGACCAGAATAACTGGCTGGAAAATGGATTTCATTTCTAAGTAAACTCCTGCAATGTTTGCACCATATGCCATTTTATATATAAAGGCACTCACTTCAGCGGCAATGGGACAGCCTTTCGTCTTTAATCCCGCAAGGTCAGATGTCGAGTTCAACCAGTAAACTCAAGGTAGAGCTCTCTGCCAGACAGTTTTTAACTTGGGTTAACAATGCCAGCTCATTCAGCCTTTTTGATGTATGAATAGCATCTCTGTGTCATTAGTGTTCTGAGATTTTCACACCTTTTGGGTAACTCAAGGATTCAAACCCACAACCCCAGGGCCAGGAGTGAAGAGCTCATGGCGCACTGTGATATTTACCTGTTTATTGAGATGCCTGAGAGTGTCCAGCTCTTTCAGCAAGAAGGCGATGTTGCGCTCCTCATCCAAGCCTGGGCTCTGCTTTGCAGAGCTAACAGTGCTGCACTGGCTAAAAATGTAGGGGAAAAGCTCAGTACAATAGAAACTGTATTAAACTTGAGATGGGCTGGCATAAATAAACTGCAGCCTTGTCGTCAAGAAGAGAGACACAAGGGACGCAAAATGAGTCCTCATTTACTTTGGTATATTAAACAAATCATGATATTACGTTAAAGGTCAACTGTAAGGCGTTACTTGGTAAATTACTTCCCTGGTGTAGTAAGGAATTCGACACTGAAGCCTCCTTAGTGCTATTTTACGTGATGCAGATTCAATCCTCTGTTTAACGCAGTGCTGCTGTATGGAGTACGGTGATTACACCAGCGATGAGGGTGTTGACTCTATTGTATAGCACTAGGAATTTAACAGTCAGTCCAAGACTAGTCCAAGGAGTTAATGGAGTCACCCGAAGTCTGATGACTCACAGGGAGATGTACGCTCCCACTACAGCTCAGGCCTGGAGAGCCTACAGGAGGCGCCGCTGTGAAGCACTGCTTCAAAATGGCGCGGACACCAATCGCGGCTCCGCGTAATCGAAGCGTTACAGACAGTCGACCCAGATCAAAAATACTTTGCGGGTGATACATCTAGGTCGACATTGACCGAGACACGCTGGCCATTGATTTAAAGGTCAGTCGGATGTCATCTTGACACAGGCGCCCAGCACACAGAGGATGCTTTGAAAAAGGCACCTGCATTTTCTGTCAGACATCACCGTGGAAAAATGGGCAGACTGGCAAACTGGAACGGTATTGTTTTTCATTATTCCTTGTCTATCAAACACCTGTGATCCATCTGGATACTGACCAAATTTCCCAGCCCCTTGAAGAAGACACTCAGTCATGCCTCTCCAGGAGAAACTCACCTTACTGCCGCAGGATCGTTGTCCTCCTTGGAAGCCAAATGACAGCTGGACGCCACCTCTTCCCTGCTGCCTTCCAGGACTGCCGCTCCTGATGAGGAACACCACTCAGAGAGGAAGATGTGCTCATACTGTTGCTCTTCCTCTGTCATCCTGGCCCAGTCGCCAGCACCACGCTCTGGCTGAGGGAGAGACAGTCCTTCTGGATCTTTCTTGGACCCGGAAAACTCAGAGATCCTTGACCCTGGAACGCAAACCCACTGTTCAGTTAGCACCTGCTGTTTGTCTCTCCCAACAATTCAGAAGATATTTTTAAATCTTTCTTTAAATTGTTTGAAAGTAAATTCCTTCATTCAAAAATGGATTTTACTTCCTTTTACCTAGTCTTGTTGATATCAGCATGAGGAGAATAATCAAGAAAGTTGAAAAAAATTAAATGCTGCATTAGTCTCTGCAAATTGAGTAATTTTTAGACATGTTAAAAACAAGTGAAATACTGTCACATCAAACATCTGTTTTTAGGTTCAAAGAGCAAACTGGATGTCTTTTTCGGGCCGGAATGCGAGCCTTCAATTGGCCGAGGGGAGGAAAAACAAACGTCTTCTGTCAATGTTTCTGCAGAAAGCCGGCCGGCCGGTCCTGAGAGCGGCCAGGCGTGGGCCAAACAATCAAGGCCGTCTCCTTGGCATGCTTCCTGGCCTCTCCACAAGCCTCTCGCTTTGCCCGGACACATTTTTGGCTTCCCACGTCACTTCTTTAGTCCAATAAAACAGACCATTTGCAGGCCCTACACAGCAAAATAATGCAGTTTGAGTTCTAACATGTGCATATGACAGATGAGTAAGGTGTCCGTCCTTTTGATTGCAGTTAATATGAGTGGGCTTAAGATATGTTACAGAGGAATGAGCAGATTCAAGAGTCTTGTGGAAAATTAGCCACGTTTTCCTGTGATTATACATCAAGTAAAGTGATGAAGGAGAGAGAGAGAAAATGTAGATGAACAACTTAGACATCAGTGCAATTCAAATGGTGTTGAATACAAACGTGGGCTGCTTACAAGTATTGCTGCATCAAACGACTTTTAAAAACGGGGGTAGCTATTTGCGTTAATAAATGCACTGTGAGGCTGGAGCCTGCTGCACTCCTGCCGCCGCGTCCAAAAGCTCCGGCTTAGCTGCGACAATTATTTGGCGAAAGGTCAGGTTTTGAACTGGAGAGCAGGGAGGTCTGCCTGCTAGCTTTGTTGCTAGGGCCCTCCTCTCCGGATTGCTGCAGACAGCTATTAGCATTCCCCGTAAGGCTCACCAGTGCAAACACCAAATTCAACCATGAATAATAACACCAAACACACTTATACAGCCCCTTTGTTGCACAGCAAATATGGGACTTTTTAGATACATTGTTCCTAAAGCTGGGTTACTACTTTCATTTTTCGGCTGCCCCTCACAAAGCTAACTGCCCCCGACTATGTGTGCATTTACACCGGGATTTCCCTAACAAATGCAGGGGCCGTGGTTTCATCCGACAGAGGATGGCTGATTTCCTGTGGGAAAGGCCAGGACAGATCCTGGTCCTTGAGCCCAAACAGGATCACCTGAGGAGAGAAGGCCTTTTCCCCTTTTTTTAGATTCCTATGCGAGGCCAGCCTCCCCCTACCACCACTCAAGCCAGCCTTGATAGCCCGACGCTTCATGCAGCTTTATTCAAATGTCACCCATTAATAATCGGGCAGATGTCATTAAAAACTGTTTGGCTAGCAGGGCTTGAAGTGTTTAAGCAACAGCCAAAATGTATATTTGTGCAGAGGAGCAGAATAAATTTACATATCAGTGGCGCTTGGTGAAGGGTGGGTAAATATTCTGTTTATCTCTCATTGTCATTCCAACCAGTTTATCTAAATACGAGCTTTGCCATATCATTATGGCCTAGGTAAAGTTATAATATGGCAGGATAACACCATGACCAAAGGTGATTTACACATGTAAATAAATGTTTATGTATCGCAGCAAACAGTGCTTGTATAACAGTAGGTGGGTAAACAGCTCAACACTTTTTTTGATACCTTCCACCAATTAGATATCCAAACCTATAACCACAGGGGACGAGAAGCCATACACTCTGACATAACCCACTGCCAAACACAAATGTGTTTGCTACCCAGAGAGCAGACTGCAGCAAAGACAATATAGACAAAACACTTGCTCAAGGAACTTGCTTTCAGACTGAAAATACACCACTATACAAAACTTCACACCATCTACTAAGCGTTGTGGCGTGTCTTAAAGAAACAGGTGCCAAAGAAAATATTTAGCATAAGACATGGCCGAATTATCGGTTAAGTGACTTGCTGTGTATTCGTCCTGCGTGAAGAGAAGTGAACACAAGGGCCGAGGGTTTGAGCCAGGCCGACATCCTGTACCTTCCTGTGGATCTTCGGGGGCCGCTCCAGGGGGGGAAAGGCAGCTGCCTTTGGGCTTGGCCAGTCTGCAGGTGTGGGTGGGCACAGGGGGCGTCGTGAGCTCCCACGCCATTTTATTCACTCAATTAATCAGCAGTTAATGCACCACTAAACTCGCAGAATGTTTTGTTAAAGGAACAGCTTTTTGTACCTATTTGTCCAACGTCACTTAAAAATCTCATTCAGTATGACCTAAAAGTTCTAAAGCAGTTACTTGCACAAAATGCAATTCATATGTAATGTTAACACAAAAATATCCAATATGAAAAAGCACAGTAATAAGAATGAAATTTGACCCTGTACCTGTAAATGGCCATGTGACATATGCATCTCAGTGTATAATGAGCTTTCTTTAGGGAAGTCAAAGAACAGATATGATTTTGTGCTTGACAACAGTAAGCTGGCCAGTTACCAAAATATTACTGCCTTCTTAGTGGCACTGACCATGTCTAGGGCTTACACAAATCACCCAAGAAACAGTTGCTGCCATTTTTACTCAAAAATACAACCTGAAAAATGTAATAAACTGATTTAAACAAAGTAACAAACAACAAAGTAACAAAGTCTTTGCAATTTAATGCCAAATTACAGCAATGAATGGGCAAGCCATCAGTTAAACATGAGTTTTGTTTGTGCTGTATAACCTTTAAATTAATTTTGTTTTGGATTACTTTTTTTTTTTTTACTTCAAATAAAGCCCCTTTAGTGTAAATCTGTTTATTTTAGTCAGTGTCAGTATTGTTTTTACAGTAAGCACAAAATAATCGCAAAGAGAAATTTACGACCACATAAATGAATCTTAGACATTAATTTATAAGTGGACATCTTTGAAAAATGGCAATGATGTACGGGATCCTTACCTGAGCTGTGGAGAGAGGGATTTTATTGGGGAAGGTAGCCTTTGTTTCAGTTCTGCATTGACTTGGGGATTAGCTGGAAATATACAGGGGTTAAGATTAATTTAAAAAGAAAAATGCTCTTCACCGGTAGCAGCCACTCTATATTAGCTTTAAGAAGGTTAGTATTAATTATAGCCTGTCAATATGTTCTTGTGGTGGGGGTTTGGATGAAAGTGCTCTTTAATAACCTCTGGAGTATAGCAAAACAAGACTGGCAGCCTTAATTTGCAGGGTGAAATTGTGATTTAAGACATCATTTCATCTCCTCTACAGTGTACCATAGAGCTATCTCTTCGTTTACCAAGTTAATGTATGCCAGCAATTAACAAAACATAATCCCATAGCGCAACCATTTAAATGCTTTTAGGCACCAGGAAGGTAAACAGTCATTTAATACCACTCAAGCCATTTCAGATTCCTGTTTGGAGCAACCAATTAAAGTTCAGCTCCTCAGGTGTAATTAAATGAAGGGAGCGATTTAGTTCCATAAATGCAAGTTAATTCATCAGCAAGCAACAAATAGACTGGGAGCAATTAGAAGAAACATTGTCATTTGGAGAACAGCCTGTTGCTTGGACAGACATTTGCAATAGGAGAGGTCTGGCCTCTAGTGGAGACACAGAAAAGGCACTTATTGGGCATGTTTGAGAGAGTTGGGAAAGGAAACAAATAATACAACTCAAAATAAGAGAATATTAAATACCCATCATTAGTAATGCATTGTGAAAAATGAGGCACTCAAAACCAAGTTGATAAAGCATCAGGAGCTGATGTTTATAGTTTTAAAAGTATTGACCTTGGTGCAGTGCCATGGCACAGTATCAGCCTGTGCTTATTACAATTACGGATTCAAGGTTCAAGCCAAACAGGAAGTTATACCTAGAAGGAAAATAAATTCTTGAAAGATGGCTGCCAAAGTAAACTGCATCCTTTCGTGGAAATTCGGCTAACCGCAAACCAGGAGTTGTAGATGGTCACTCCTTATTGCTGTCACTCAGGGCAAGAAGGCAAGACGAAGGTCCATTTGCCAACAAGTGACGAGTCTACAGATTAAGCAGAGAGCAGGTTTGGCAAGAGGCATGTGGCACTCGGCGCAAAGCATGGAACTTCAGTTAATTCAGGCAGGGCAAGTAACGGATCTACACAGAGGGGTCGTCGGCTCGAGGTCTGAGGCAGACTTCTGCTGCCCTTCGGAAATGTGCAAGTTGATGTAGGGAAAACCTCTAAAGCCATTTTATATAAATAAAGTACACAGCTCTCAGACGCACACACGTGTGCAATAGAGCGTTCAGGCTGGGAGGTGGAGGCTGAGGGAGCTGACCCCCGGGGCTGATGCCAGGGGAACGTTATCCCTGCCTTGTAAGTCAGTGCACATCGCTCACACATAGCGCAGCGTGGACGGACAACTGGTTTTTTGTGTGCCAAGCTGCGGGACTCCATTAATCCTGGCGATACACTCCATGTAGAAGGTGGTCTTTACAGGCAAAATTTGGAGACCTGGAACTTTTAGCTTGTTGATATGGCTCTAAGGAAATGATTCCCTCTTAATGTGGACATGAGAAAATATACTTAAGAAACAAAATCACCATAAATCATTGACCAACACAGCTCAATTAGTGAAACACAAAGGAGGGGATTAACAAAATGATTTTTTTGCATCTCCGATATCAACATCTAACAATAAATCAGTATAAATAAGACTGTCTTTCTTTTTCAAGAAAGCTTGATTCTGTCATCAGAAAGGTGTTATGACACAATCAGTCACACTTTGGTGTTGAACAGCACATGCGGCATCATTGTGATCAACCCATCTCAAAATGACCATAAAAACCAGGAAACGAGGCCCTGCCAGCTCTTGGACATGAGCGAGACTGTAAGGGTGGTGGGGGATCATCCTGTTAACTTGCAGGCAACTTTATCTGGCTAAAAGACGGCTGGTCTCCTTGGAGGGAGGCTCTATCAGTGCTATAGAATTGGGTGACAATAAGGCCGCTATCAGAGGCCAGCAGGGCCAACAAAGGGCTGTAAAGAGTGGAGAGAGGGGTCCAGAAGCCTGAGCTCCCTGATGTCAGACAGACCTACTGAATGCAAAACGTGTCTGCGTGTGTGTGTCTGTGTGTGTTCAGGTCTCAGTTTCCACAGAATCTTGAGAACAAGGAAAGGCAGTGAGAAAAAAGCAGCAGCACTACAAAAAAACATTTTTAGATCTTGCTATTTTTTTTAATCAATGATCAACCATTTTGGAAGAGGTCATACTGACAAGGTCTGTGTGTGTGAGCTGAAACCCTGGTGCACTGAGGCATGCACTTGTGGAGATTCTGCAGAGACTGTAGTGCTGCAAGCGGAGGCTTCCTGAAGCTTCATACAGCTCTGTCTCAACTGTTTTACCGCCAAGACGAAAGCAGTGTCAAACAAACAGTGTCTATATGCTGGGCAGCAGCACTCAAGGATGTCTCTTGAGTGCGTCCCACAGTGTCTTCAAGGGCACGGTGGGAAAGTCAAAGATTTTTTTTTTAACATTTTAAATGAACAACAAACAAAACAGCAACCATGCAAAGCACAGAAAGCAAACTGGCTGTCAGTTCACAAGCCGAGGTAAACAAGCATCATCATTAAAATCTGAGAATTTATTTATTGCTGGTATCAATGTAAATGCAGTATGTATTAAAGGGAAGCCGCGTTTGCCTGCTAAAACCACTTAATCCCTGTCTCCTCAAACTTTCTTCACTTTTCTTTGTCCTTTACTGTCTTTCTGAGATTTTCATATTCCAGCCTTGTAGACTTTGGGCTAATTGCCTCTGTAGACTACTTACTATTCATGTACAATTACTGCAGCGTAATGTCTTCAAATCCTTTTAAATGACCATTCATGCATCGCATTCATCGAAAATGCCTTTGAAGTCTGTCAAAGACTAAACTCTTCAAAAAGAAATGTCCCAGTCTAATTTCAGTCAGCCAATACTGGGTTTTCATTCTCCTGTAATATAAATCAAATTCCATTAATTTTTTAAGCTGCATTTAATAAATTTGTGCAGTGAAAGTTTCAAGATTCCCCAGCCTGTCATTTGTATTCCAGCTGACTTTATGAATATTAATAACAGTGTTATCCTGATTAAATGGGCTTCGCCGAAAATCCTTGTGAATCCTCCAGCTCAGGCTTCACGTCTTCCCAATTCTTTATGAATTTTGATTCGGACATTAATCTGGAGAGAAACCTGAAGCAGGTTAATCGTGCACTGCGTTTACCGTTGGCTCGGGAAAACGTGGACACCGAATCAGTCCACGCGTGTAAACAGAAATTTACAGACTGTATCCCTTGGAGAGCACAAGCCGGCATCCTTTAATGTTTCCTTGCCTTCAATCATGGCAGCCCATGTTGGGAGACAGACAGCTACGTACACTGACATGGTATTCCCTTACCTCCCTAGTGCAGGTCTTCCAGAGAACCTGCATTGCAAGATTTTGGACTTTGATTGCTTTAGTACCACAAAATGTTTTTTTTTTTTTTTTAAATAATGGAATTTGCATTTTGGAAACCCATTTCATGCGCATTTCAGCTAAGATCAAAATTAACTGACAGCAAAAATTAAGGAAACAAAACCTCGGGTAAAGGTTTGGATGTACAAAATTGAGGAACTCGGGGAACTGAGGAGCATTTAATTTAAATCAAGTCGTTGGCAAGAAAAACCCCCAACATCAACAATCAAGAAAAAAAGACCATGTAAGGGTGCATTTAGGATCCGGTAACAGACAGCATCAACCTCAGAATGCAAATTAGAAGAACCTGCTATCTGCCAAATACCTTTAACTAATCAGGGGACTCTAACAGCAAATAGGTTTACTCAGGAGTGAAGAAGCCAAATGGGTGGGAACAAAGCACCCGGTATAAAATGTGAATTTGAGAAAATTAAGTGTGTAATAAAATACTAAAGGGATTATGGTTGGGGGGGGGGGGGGGGGGGGGAG
>JAACJT020000021.1:4151264-4162794 GCA_009936485.2 Gymnarchus niloticus | reverse complement strand
GAAAAGGAGGAAAAGAGGAAAAAAAGTAGAGAGGGGAGGAGGAGTGGGAAGAGGGGGGGGAGGGGGGGGGGGGGGGGGGGGGGGGGGGGGGGGGGGGGGGGGCGGGGGCTATGACATGGCCAGCATTTGATCCATGAATGTAATAGGACAATATTTAGATTACACATGTTCTGTCCTCCATCTATGTTTTCACCAATGGGAAGTGGTTTTGGATAGACTCCAGGTTATGATGCTTAATGAGAAAGAAGGACTCTGCATACCTGACAGACACCTCTAAAGGCCAGCTAAGCCTTTGTATCCCAAGGCTGAACTTTGCACCACTAAGTTTTCACTCAACACCAGTATGTGCTTAATCTCGAAAGATTCAGAAATATATGTTGACTTACATACCTCTAAACGACAAATATTGATTCTGACTTGTGGAATATTAACCATTTCTTGAAGATTAAGTTGGAGTCTATGTCAGCTGATCAAAGAGAGAGGCACTGGTAAATGGGAGGGATGCACAACGTCAGCAGAGTGTTGAGCTAAACACCCGGTGTCATTTCTGAAACCAAGGAAAGTATGCATGCCATTCAGAAATGTCTCTCCAAGGCTCACCTAAATGAATCGGGTAGCCACTCTGGAAAATAAACATGCTTCAACCACAGAACTGCCAACCAAATAAACAAATGATATTTGAATGAAGACAAATTGTGGAAAGTGACCCATTTTTACATTTCATTTCAACATCTAACTAAATGTTCATTTGTAGTCTATCAGTACATCTCCTTTTCAGTTTTCCGTTTAACCCTGAATGGTGGTTCGGTCCCTGCAGAGATCATACTGGACCCCCAGAGAGCGGGGGGATCCCATGAAGATTGCCAATGGAAACGGCTTGGCGTGCAGCAGGCCTTGAAAGAGTGACCCCCAGAAGCCACAGAGGATGAGTAGCCTGTTTTCTGCAGACCTCTCCGATTTGGGAGCAGGAAAGGCGGGAGGCTTGCTTGATCATGATTGAGCGAGGAAGCCGACTGTAACCAGCTGCATGGAGTGAATAACCTGGGTTATCCTCAGCGCCCTGCAGGCTGCAGAGGACTGGGCCTCACATAAGCGATCATCCAAATCTCATACTTAGGAAATGAAACACTTCTTTGGCTTTTGTCTGTAGCCTTGTGGTCGCTGATGAGGACAAATAGTATCCACAGGCCACAACGTCGGAGTTGCTAACACGTCTTTCACAGACGGGGGGGGTCTTTTCTTTCTTTTCTTCCAGAAACAACAATACAAAAAAATTAGGCATGTACGTGAAGAAAGAGACAGTTACAAGACACAAGGCAACTGGAAGGGGAAGAGGGGGGACGCTGGAGATGAAATCTGCTTCCCTTGCAAACGGTTTGTCACATTCGTTATTTTACCCTACAGGAAAAAGCAAAAGGCAGGAGCAGTTAGATAGGGTTGTACAGAAATCTGGGGAGGGGCTTAGAGGGGGTGGGCCTTTATCCCTTTTCCAGGTTATGACCATACACTCCTGTTAAGTGAAAGGCACTATAAAAAAAGTTGAATGCAGTTAGATTATTTGGCTTGTCAACACTGAAACATAAACAGTAAAGCAGAACATACTACAGGAAAGTAAGAATAAAAACAAGAAAAAAAAAAACACTGGGTGAATTTTAAATAAGACTGGCGTGTAAGAGTCAAATTTATTCAAGAAATCGATGAATAAGGAAGGCGATATCCACAAGCTGTAACGTCACCAGAAAAACACAGATCCCTGTCTGATGAAGAACAAATAGATTACAAGTCTTTCAATCAGATTATAGATCTTTCAGATCTTGACATCATAAATCCAAGCGCAACATGCCAGGGGAGGGAATAACTGGGGGATATAATCTTAATAAATATAAACAGACATGCAGACCTTAAAGTGGCCTGATGTTTGACTTTTGCCGAAAACGAGCTAGATCCACAAACGCTGAAATATAAGGCCTGTCTGATTACATTAGAGATATACCAGCTCCAGCCTAATCACTCATACATATAGATGAACCAGACAAACATCACCGCTAACACTGAATTTTGCTCAATATGGCTGAAGTTGTCCTTGCACAGCTAAACTTCTTCATGCATGTTCATTACAAAAACTCCAGTCTATTCAGATTATTTTGCTTCAAAACCCCTTCATAATAGATACTAAAGAGCTTGTTTAATTTTTAATAGTGTTGTACGACCAAAGACAAATCTTTCTTATCGGCTAAGCTAACAAGTGAGCAAATACAGTACA
The DNA here is from genome assembly GCA_009936485.2 of Gymnarchus niloticus. Lineage (NCBI taxonomy): Eukaryota > Metazoa > Chordata > Actinopteri > Osteoglossiformes > Gymnarchidae > Gymnarchus > Gymnarchus niloticus. The sequence goes on along the minus strand of JAACJT020000021.1, from coordinate 4,160,531 downwards.
GATAATCGGATTTATAATTAATATAACTCATATCCTGTTATGTACTTGTTTGAACTACATCACAGGTAATTACTCCCAATGCACTGGATTTAACCCTACCTTTATCACTATTGGTGCCAGAGTAATAACAGACTGTCATCGCTATTTGTCGTAATTGGCTGCTCAAAAACCCAACAGTCTATTTAAGAACGATAAAATATACCGCGTGTACGTGTGTGGAGACAAACATGTTAATTTGGAAAACACATGAATGAAAATGTTTGCTGTATCCACTGATGGTTACATTCCTGTAACTGAACATTCTGACCTGTACATCCCCTTGGATACAACGGGTAAAAACAGATGCCATTTCATAGTGAACACACAGGGATGACTTGAGGAGCATCAAGCCACACTTTCATCTGTTCTCCCATGTCCACCTTACGTTTGGTCCGCAAGGTCGTGGCAAGCGAGAGGATGACACTCTGCGAGATAAGACATGAACCCAGTACTGCAGAAGAAACTTCAGCAGGTAAGATGGATTTCCAACGAAAGAAAAAAAAAAATGTTGCGGTTATGTGTATAAACTTGCTTTTTTGGGGGTGGTGAAAAGGACAGGAGAGTAAACGTTGATAAAGTATGAGATAATGCAGGTTGGATAAGTAGGTAGCTTGTTGGCTCAAGGCAGACTTTACATGTGATGGTTGCCAAGTCAAGAACCAGGAGGAAGTAGACTAATATAAATACCCAGAGCAGAGAACTGGAACTCAATTTGCAGCATCTGATAAGCAAAAATATGGAGGGAAAACAGAATATGTATACAGTTAGAGCAGTTTTGTCATTTCAATAGACAATATGTATATTGTAGGTCTTCTTGGAAAAAACATTAAAAATGCAGATAATTAACTGAAAAGCTGGGGAATGTCATCACCGGAGAGACAGAACATGGAAGAAAGGGTTTCTGGGAAAAAAAAATCATGTAAGGTCTTATTGTGTGGGGCCAGCTTACGCAATATGCGCTCTCACACACACACACACACACACACACACACACACACACACACACACACACACACCCCAAAGTGGCGTCATTGACATCAATCAATTGCACAAAGGGGTGTGGTCAGTTCCAGACAGTCTCAGATGCCACATCTCTACAGATCAGTTTTCCTTTCTCACCTTAACACATTACGGTGTGCGACTCCAGAACTGGCCTGTTGCTGCCTTTTATCTGACCGCAGTTGCTCACTCCACAATGCCAAGATGTAGCTGAATTCACAGCTAAATTTGCCCTCTTTTTTCAGGGGTGGTCCAAATTCAAGGGATTCCCCTGTTGGTCTGCTGGCCTCCTGTTCATCCATTGACCAATGGATGTCACCAAACCTGCTCTTCAACCTGATCACCTGAATGCCTCCTCCAATACGCTGCTGTCTATCTGACTGTTCTACCTCACTGTTGTTCATATTGGTTTAATGAACTTAATAATGACCTTGTCCTGCCCGGTGCCTGCCAGAGGAGGATGGGCCTCCCCCTTGAGTCTGGTTACTCCCAAGGTTTCTTCCTCTTGAGGGAGTTTTTCCTTGCCACTGTCACCCTTGGCTTACTCCCTGGGGACCTTGGGCCCAGAACTACACTACTGTTCAAAAGTTTGGGCTCACTTAGAAATTTCCTTATTTTCCATGAAAACATACATGAAATGAGTTTGAATAGAAAATATAGGAAACTTTGTAATAATGATGTTTTATAATTGTGTCCCTCAAACAGTGCTTTTGTCAAAAAAATCCTCCTTTTGCAGCAATTATAGCCTTGCAGACCTTACTAACATAATTGCAAAAGGGTTTTCTAATGACCAACTGACCATTTAAAATGATAAAATGATAAACTTGCATTAGCAGCGATAAAATTTGACTGGAACACAGGACTAATTGTTGCTGTTAATGGGCCTCTGTACACCTATGTTGATATTCCCTTAAAAAACAGCCGTTTAAAGCTACAATAGTCATTTACAACGTTAACGATGACTACACTGTATTTCTGATCAATATGATGTTAAAAGGACAAAAAAAAAAACTTTTCGTTCAAAAAAGGAAATTTCTTAGTGACCCCAAACTTTTGAACGGTAGTGTATGTAACGTGCTTTATGATAATGATCTCTGTTAAAAGTGCTACATAAAATGGAATTTGGAGCATGCTAGAAAAATAAATAAAATTAAATAACCGTGCAACTTCACCTGAAATAGTTATCAATGTTTTCAAACTGTAGTCCATCTCAGGATGTGGACTTTAATTACACTGCGAATAACCACCTGACATGGCAGCTCCAAATGCTGGTGCCCCATACGATCGTGGCAGCAGGACCCGAGCACGTACGTCAGCCGTGCCCTGAAACCCGCAGGCAGGCACGCCGAGCGCCATTAAGTGGGTGGACTCCAGCACTACGCTAGATTACCCTTAGATCTACGCAACTCACAGCAACACTGGCGATCGGCGGACCGGTCGACGGCCTTGTAAAGAGCGCGTGAGCACTGACTGTTTCGGTGTCACCGTCATTCACAGATGGCAGCCTTCTCTTTGTCAGGGCTAATCCCTTCCCTGCCCGGGGACGAGAGCCAAATGGAGCACTTTTAAGGCACAGGCTTTAACCTGCCCCTCAAGCAGCTCTGTGGGACCAGGGCAGGGGGTGGAGCTTCCAGTCAGCACTGCAAGAAACACTGCAGCCACTCCAGGCTCTGGTAGGGTTCTCTCGTGGCACCTGACCAGCTAAACTGTGTGTCAGAGTGAGTCCCTCCACCAGGCCGCTCACAGACAGAGGAAAACAACATCCTCAGCATGGGCAAAGCTTTAGGTTTCACTTTTTTTATCATACCAATCATGACAAAATGAACAGTAGTCTGGATTGTGATTCATCTGCTGTTCTGTTTTACTTCAGTAACTGATCAATTTTGGAAAGTAGGCAGAGAGCGTATGGCTCAACACAAACCACAGCACATAACAGTATTTGCTGACTGGACACCGACATGTAAACCTCAAAACTTTCTCCCAGAATAATAATTTTGTAGAAATAAGTCACATTTCCAAATATATGTCCCAGGATGATTCAGTTTCAATGAGCTATGACCTTCACTCTGCTCGCTACGCCTTGACGACCATCCACTGAGACCGCAGTCGCTGTCCGTGGCTCACACCGCGTCTACTGCCGTCTGCATGCCTCCGCAGCCTTTCCTCGCTTCAGCGCCAGACCAGGCCTATTTGTTTTCCGCTCTGATTCCCAGACTCAGGAAGCGCGATCAGCTGCTGGTCGACTGTCGCTCAGCGTTAGCATTCCAGGAACGGTTTCCGTGATGCTGGAGGCAGGTTACGTATCAGGGTTAACACTGAGCTCTAACGGAAAAGCAAAGAGGAGATGAAGTGATCCAGATTTCTTCGAGTGCCTCGGTCTATATTATGGACAGGAGGATCTTTAATATAAGTGAAGGTTGAGGGCGACACAGCACTGATCCACTGGGATGTGCCCAGGTATGAAAGAAGCTCATCTCCACTTCTGGGCAGCTGCTAGCCTGTGCTTCACCGCTGATCATCATTAACAAGTGTTGGTCTGTTTTCATCTTTCAGGGAGAAACCAAATTCCTTTTCATTCTATTTAGACAGCCCTCCTATGCACAGTGCTGACCTACTGCTTACATCATATTGTATTTTGGTTCGGTACGCATATGTACCGAACCAATGCAGCAAATGCGAAACCGTTGTGTGTTTCCCCCTAACAACATTCGGAATATTTGTACTGCACAGTTCTAATATGAAGCTGAAAGCTGCTAAAGTGAATGGAGTACAGGTCAGGTACAGTTAATTTTCTAAATGTGCACCTTAATGGATATTTATTTTATTTTTATTTACTTGAATATTTATTTTGATTTACTTAAGTAAATTTTACTTTTTTATTTGCAGGTTGCAGCAGTATTGACAGAGACTTTTCTATTTAAGACAGTCATAGTTTGTTCAGTAAACCACTGTTTAATAAAGAAAAAAAGAAGCAATTTATGCTTTGTTTTGTTCCTGCTGTACCGAACCGTGATTTTTGTGTATCATTACATCCCCAATTAACAATTATATTCACAAATTCAGTAGTGTTAAAAATATCGGATGTTCAGAAATTTCAAAAGCTGGATAAATGGTATACGGCAACTCCATTCTGGGTAAACAGCATAGAGCATGGATGGACAGACGGACAGTAGTATTTACAAAGTTAGTACTCATTAGAAAAAACCAACAAAAAAAAACAGGAAAATTAAATTAACAGCAGGAATTTGCAGAATTCACATATTAACAATATGTCCTGTTTTTCCACATTGGAATTCTAACATATCATGCATGTGTGTTTCCTTATTGAATTTTAAAATTAAAATTTGAATTTGGAATATTATTCGTAAGCTTAATAAGCATGCTGGCCCAACTGTCAACAATGCTGGGCCTGTCATTTTAAAATGGTACCTGGCTCTTAATAGCACATAAAGCAGCGACCTACAAAGAAATTTTAAAAAAATAAATAAAATTTTTTAAAAGGAGAACCAGCAAGTTACAGTTCAATGGCAGGAATAAGAACTGTGTCCCTTCTCTTTTATATGAATGGCCGCAGTAAAGCCATCTCTTAGCATATAATCTGACTGCTATCTTTACTAAATAAATAAATATTATCATTAATAATTATAATAAAGGGTTTATGGTGAGCGATCCAGCTGCCATGTTTTTCCTCCTGTCACTCATAAACAGATCTTTAGCATAAGGTTTGGTTTAACAACAGACGTTCCTGTGTACTGTGTCGCACTAAGTTTGGGGGCCACATCAGTAGGCGGCAGTGTGTGTGTGTGTGTGTGTGTGTGCGCGCGCGCGCACACGCACGTGTGGGTTGGGCTCTGCCCTTTGTGCTTTATATCTGCATAGCCGGCCAGTCCCAGCACTAACAGTCCTCAGCCAGTGTCTATTCCTTAAACCAACATGGCAGACAAAGCAGGATGGAGGCTCAGGAATCTTTCTGTCTGTGTGTGCCCAGAGCTTGGAACGAGACCACACGGTGGCAGGGGGAGGGGGTGCAGACCACCCACTTAGGAAGCGGTATGGCAGGGTAGGCTGCATGGCCCCCCGATTCCGGGGATTTGGGACTTCAATGGGACCTACAAGGAAGCCTGAGTGTGGCAGGAACGCACTGCGCTCCCCTCTGAAGCGGCCCGCCGGCTCTGCATGTGCACATGTGTGCGCACCCAGAGCGGGAAGCCACATGGCTGCCGGTGCACCTCCAGCAGCTGCCGCCTGCATCACTGATCCAGCGGGAGCAAACAGTCCATTTCCTTCCCGGAAGCCTGGGGGTAGGGCGGGGCAGTCAGAGGTCGTTCCACCTGCTATGAACAAAGGCATTTCGAAAAGAAGGCATTTTTGCCCATAGGGATTCCCTCGGATCGTCCACACCCTTGTAATCAGTTGCTCACATATGGTGGAGCACACCTGACAGACCTCCATCATATCGAGCAGCAATATGCCTCCCCCAGTGAAAATACGTGGATGTGCAAAATTTACTACCATCATCCACAGTTAGTCCCACACAATCCAGACCTTCAAACTTCACAAAAATTTAATTTTTCAGGACAGGGGGCTGTTGGGGCATCATTAGTCATCAAATGTTGCCGTAATATTTGAGCAATGCTCCAAAGCATACCACCCCCTTTACAGTATGATCTTCTGACAACGCCAAGTGCTGTCTCTCCCTGGTTTTGATTTGCGATAGACAGCACACATATTATCAAAATCTAATATCAAAATAATCCTCAAGGAAGATTTGTGTCATAAAATACCTAGGCTGGGAAACAGTAGGTGTAATTTTAGGCCTTATTAAACAGACGGAGAGCTACACAGTAAAGTGTTTCTTGTTTTAGAAGGGATTAAGGATTTATTCACAGGCCCACCGACGATGACCGGCCAGTGGCAGTGAAGGGGTTTCGTTCAGGAAGCACGCAGGCGCAGACAGTAATGGGGAGGGAAATGAAGTCCAGAGCCACAAGGCAGATGAAGCAATAGTAAGAGGATCTGAGGCTGCTGTAGCTGGATGCTCAGCCCATACCGCTAGCTATCGAGTGAACAAGGCTGCCGTGCGAACTCGTCTGCACAGCTTTCTGTATCATATCTTTCATAGTTGTGGGCTTGATTTGTTATTTTTAAGAAAATGTTTGGCAAAAGTATTTTATGGGGACAGATCCACAGATGCAGTCTTGAAAGAGACTGGAAATGGCAAAACGTAACAAAAAAAAAAAAAAAAAAAAAATAAGGCTAAAGGGGAAGCCCCCATGCCCACAAAGACAAAAACGAAGACGGATGAGTGTGAGAGTGGTCTTCGGCACAGGTGCTAAGGTGATTTATCATGAAACGGCCGGCTTCCCCAGATGTGGTGAAAGGCTGGAGGTGACTGAGACGTATTGAAAGAGAGGGCGGAGTCATTTCCAACCAGACCACACCCACACACAGAGCAGGTCCCATGCCAAAACCTTGTCAAATTGTGTTTCAACAAATGAAGGAGACACTGGATGGAGCCAAGAGATGGTGGGAGCACTTTACGCTTGTTTGGGAGTTTGCAGAAAGACGGTAGGTCTGCAGATACCCGTCTCAGCCCCAGGGCCGCCTTTCAGGACACAAGCTGCACCGCATCCTGCTCCTCCACCCGGATGTGGCAGGGGAGGAGGAATGCAGCAGGATGTTCCCGCGTGTCATGGGGAACGGCATGCGTGGGCACAGCTCATTAGGTGGAGGTAGCCCAAGGAAGGGTGGAGAACCTTCTGCCATATTTCATGACTACAGAAAACAGACAACTGTTTACCCTGATCAAGCTCCTACAGACATGCATATATAGAGACCACAATTCCCCATGTATAGTGAAAAATGAGCTACACTACCACATAAGTTCACCTCTTGGTGCGTTATGTTTGCGTATATGTACTTTGCTCATATGATGGAGCAGAATTTTACATCAATTATATGCTACTTAGCTGTACATGCTGAGTTAAAAAATTTAAAATAGTCCATCTTCTAAATGCTAATACTGACTAGGAAATTTAGACAGCAATGAAGTGCATGCCTTTGAACAGCAAGAGGAATCCAGAGTACCTGAAGGAACCCAGCGTAACAATTGGAAAACATGCAAACCGCACAAACTCAGAGCAGAGGTGGGATTCGAACCCCCAACCTTGGGGGAGTGAGGCAACACTCCTAACCACAGAACCACTATGTCGCTAAAAATAAATATTGAAAATAAGATGACCATTTACTATTGATATACATGCCCTGCTACACCTGTAATATACAAGATGTTCAGTTGTTGACTTCCTGTGCATTACACAGAAAACACCTGCTGCATAGGGAGACAATCTAGACGGCGATGCGCCGTTTGAAAGATAAGGATGCCCTCATGTGGCTACAAAAGGTAGTATTATTTTTGCAACAAAAGCATTTTATAATTCATCCATGCTTTTATTGTAATGCTTGCCAATGATTTGCCCTCCAAACCAACTGGGATTTTACCTGAGTTTTTTCCGTTGCATTACCTTATTTAAGCATCTAAACTACTTGAATGGGCAACTCATGCAAGTCCATGACAGTCTGCAGCATGATGCCTAACAGCAAGTACGGTTTACTCTTTGTGAAATCATATTACACTGCATGTCGACGATTGTTCAGGGTGTGTGTAAACATCTACCTTTACCTAAAAAGACATCACATTCACCATTATTTTGAATGACAACTTTGTCTGGAAATTGTCAACGCCCAGAACTTTAAAACCGTTATCTTGTCGCTTGTTAACCGGTACTGGAAGTCTGCGGTAAAAATTAAAACCCTGGGACGACGACATGGATGCCTAGTCCCGTGATCCCCATCATCGTCGCTTACCTCCGTAAATATCAACCAGTGACTCCTTAAGTTCCGTGCGACACGTCCGTTCCTCTTCGCTCTCGGAGCAAGCCTCCCTAGGTGAAGTGGAAGGCGGCAAGCAGGCATAGTTAGAACTCTACCAGACCTCTATAATGATCCAGCAGCACCACCTACTGGCTACGAGCTATTTCATTTTAACAAGACAGGGAAAACATGCACAGACGGGAGGTGAAATTAGAACCCCCAACCCTGGCAGTCTGAGGCAGTAATGCTACCCACGGAATCATGCAGCAAGTATTTTAACCTCCTATCTTGGTAAACACTGGTCACTATTCATCCTCCTCTGTAGGACATCTGCCAGATGAGAAAAGAGCCTCCTCCAGTTTACCTAAGTTATCAAATCCGTGAGGCCACCTGCATTTCCACTGGCCATCATAATGCATCGCCTTGAGTGGCAACGACCTTCATGTCTGCCATTGTGTGGAAAAGCTGTGCTGAAACCCACATTTCTGTGAGCGCTATTTCACTTCAGAAGAGTTAAAGTTCATGCAACATAGAACAAGCCCGATTAAGAAAAGGCTATATATAATGTATCAGTTGGTAAATTCACTGCTGATGTGTAGCAACATGGGATGCTTTCACACTTATGATGATTTCATAAGACTGATTCCCTTAATTATGAGGGTTGCATTGGTTTCCAGTAAATTCCCCAGGGCCAAACAACTCCAGTGTCCCCAGCCCGGTGCTAGCCAATGTATTAACACTTAGATTGTTAACATCAGCCTCCTGCAATCAAGCTGGAGGCTCCTGGTTGTTTAAGCGTGAGGCAGAGCTGTTGCTAAGACCTGTCACAAACAGTATCCATACATCTCAATGGAAATGGTAAGGTTGTTTCCTTACCAATACTTAATTGCTGTGACAATGGACAGCATAACACAATGCAAACCTTTTGTCAGCCATTGTTGACACATCATTTCATAGCAACAGTAAATGCATCATTTGTTTTAAAGCTAATACCTTCACTAATTTTGTAAGATTGCCAGTCAAATAAATAAATAAAAACTCAGTCAGACAGACAGATGCATATACATACATAATCAATCCCCAAAGGGGATTAATACTTATATGCCTCAAGTCTTTCCAAATACAAATTAGTTTAGTATAAAAATAGGTTCAATTGTACAAAACAAATATTACGGCCTTATTATAATGCACAAGACTTTTAAAAATATTCTTTATTCTTCCTGTCCTTCCTTTCTAATTGTAAACTCTTGGCATGCTGACAGTAATTTAGTTTTTTTTTTTTTTTTAAAAAAAAAAAAAAAAAAAAAAAAAAAAAAAAAAAAAAAAAAAAAAAAAAAAAAAAAAAAAAAAAAAAAA
>JAACJT020000021.1:4135813-4148622 GCA_009936485.2 Gymnarchus niloticus | reverse complement strand
TTTTTTTAAAATTCAAAAGATTTTTAAAAATATTTTTTTTTTTTCCTTTCTTTCTTTTCTATTTTTAAACTTTTGGAATGCTAAAAGTAATTTATTTTTTTTTTTTTTTTTAAAAAAAAAAAAAAAAAAAAAAAAAAAACAGTATTAACCTCCTTAAACTGCAGCCTGGCAACATCTCAAATGACCCAGCTGGTAAAAAAGCCCATTGGACAAGAGTTGAGGTATGAGCCATGCTTTAAAATAATTTCTCTGTAAATCAAAGGACATTTCTTTGGAGTGGCTGCCATGGGTTGGCACTCCATCCAGGATGATCCCTGCCTTGTGCCCTAGGCTGCCTGGGATTGGCCCCCCCAGTGACTCTGAATAGGATTAAGTGGTTTTAGAAGATGGATGGATGAATGATTATAATGCTCGGCTACTTGAAGAGGGCACAGGTCAGCCACCTGAATCATCTCCCACACAGATTCCTGCTGCATTTTAATATCAGGCACTGCATCACGTTTCACATCCCATGTTTACAATGATGGCACTAAAACTCTGCAAATAAAAAATAAATTTAAAAAAAACATTTAAAAAGTCTGATCTGAACTGGAAACATGGGTGCAGATAGGGGGCTCCAGAGGACAGCCCTGGCATACATCTCAGTCAACATGTGGGGGAAGGGGGGGGCATGTACCCTGCACAGAAGCTACTATTAGAGTAATAGAGGAGTAATTCCACATCTGCAATCAGCAGGAAGAAAACAGGATAAAATAAATGGTATGACAGTCACTTGACTGGCTGGAAGTTACACAAGTTCAGAGAAAAGCAAAGGTTACATTGCTACTCAGGCAATGGTAAAGTTATGAGACATTAGGTTAGTTCTGTTTGGCATGTGTGAAATGCACACTTACAGACATAATCCCAGCCGTATTATGCAATCAACTGGGAAGCTGCCTGACAATCATTTTCAGCTTTAGCCCATGATGGAAAGTTTGATTTTTTTGTGTGTATTCTTTTGTCAACATCCTTCAATACAACTACAATTTCCATATGTTAGAGAAATCAGTAAACACTCATCCCACACAACTTCTGACTACTTGTCTTGACTATCTAGGTTTATTCTACAGGGCCATGGTCTGTTCTTAGTATCTACTCCAGTGAGTTTAATCATATCATATCATTCATCATAATGAGAAACTGCTTACACTTTAGTAAACAAAGCTGTTGATGTAAAACTGAACTAGCAAATAGTAAGTTGGCAGGATGATACCAATGGCATGGGGGCTTGGCTACTTGTTCCATCTTGAGTTACGATGATCTTTCGCATTTCCATGGCAAATCATAACAAGCCCCATGACCACAGATGTCGTAATAAAAGAAACCCATCTGACTTTGATTACAATAACTGCTAGCTATTAAGTTATAAACACGGTCAGCTTGGTGAATTTGGGAGGCTGGAAATATGGTGTTTGCCCAGTGAGATGGGGCCGCCATATTGAGTTATAGGGTGTGTGCGTTTTGCTATGCATCTTTGATTGTGGCTTCTCCTTATCGAGGCACTGACCACATTATATTTTTGCTTTTAATTAATAAAGTCTGCACTCGTGGTAGACTTCCACCCTCCTAACCTGCCACAAAACTTAAGCTGTTTTATTAAAACTTGCTATTATTAGCAGAAACAGCACAGAAAATACCAAATGTCATTGGACAATTAGCAGTGTAAACCTTTGGATTTCAGTTGGAAACCAGCAAAACGTGTGGCGATAATGCAAAATTCATACACAGTGTGGTAGTGAGATTCAAACTCCCACTCCTGGAGGTGTGAGGCTACCATGCAGATCCTGCAGTCCAACAGTGAGCCCTAAAGAAATGATGCTAACAGGAGATTCCTTTCCTGCTCTACTACACACAGGCAAAAACAGCACTTCATTTCCACTTTCACAATCCTCCATCCATACTTCCTATTAAATGCCTAGCCCTTAAAGACAACCTGGAAGTTCTTCACCTTCTACAATGAACACAGAAGACTTGTCTACTTGTGTGGAGTTAAAATTGCTTTAACAACCTTCCAGATTAAAGTGCCAACAGTAAACAGAACAGGTCCCAGAAGGAATATACAAGGTTACAAGACCACATTGATTAGAGACTGATAGCCCAATACATAGAGAGGGCAATGTGAAAAATCATATTAAAGTCTAAAAGTTCAAGCCAAAGTGGACAACAAGCAGAACTACTGTCTCAACTGTCTCACAAATCATTCAATATAGCTTTTTCTGATTCAAAAATGCAAATTATTCTATTATAATTCACCTGGAAACTAACCCTTTACATAATCATTATAGCCCCAGGCACAGTCACCCTACTCTTGATTATTTAAAGTAATAGTATTATTATCATTGCTTTCTAACGAAATCATTTTTATTAAGGAATGGAAAAGTAGACATGATGACATAATATGCAACAATATAATAGGATTATTTAACATAAGTGTTGTGTACAGAAAATTGTTGAGGTGGTTAACAAGAGATTTTAAAAATGTTGCAAAACTTACATTCCAAACTAACACGATATAGGCATCACATTTACTACATGTATTATTTATTACCAGACCAGGCAGAGAATATTTGGGTTGTGGTACTGATGACACGTACCACGCCAAGATTACTGGAAACCAGTACTACCTCCCAATTACAGAAGGAACGAGACAATAACAGCCATCATATGGTACAGCGTGTAAACAGCTTAAGACGCTAAAAGCTTAGTTGTCTTTCTGTTCGTCAAGTTTTAATGAGCCTAATAAACAAAATCGAACTTTTCCAAAATTCGTATATGACGGTAATTTTAAGACAGGCAAACGGCTAGAAATAATTTGAATTGCATTACACACAGATGACTGCACTTACCTTATTGAAATGGTAAAAACAAACTTTAGTCATTTTAGTATAAAACCTTAAACCAACAGCTTTATAGAATCTGTTATAAAGACGTAATTTAAATTTACTTAAAAGCACTACAACTTAAGTGTACCAACACATTCACTATGCAAGTCTAGGCGGAACGTGGTCGACGCAAACTAATTATGCCAGTATTTATTAAAGGTATCAAAAATCAATTTCGCATACCCACCTCGCTAAAAGTTCGTTTTGCAGGCTCGACATTTTGTGTTTGGCTCTTTTTAAGGCATTTTGGACGTCATTAACCTTACTCCTGGCATCCATGTTTTAACCCTATAAATTCCAAAAGAGCGCCGAGCGTCTCCGGTCCCCTCAGCAACAGACACCCGAAGTCATTTCCGGGTCATGTGACTCTAGGCGGTCTGCTTTTCTGCTTTTGGCAGAGCGGCATTTTTAATATCTTAAACTTGAGGAGCTCCGCAAATAATGTGCGATTACTGATCTGGAACCGGATCACTCAGGGCAAACCGTGATCCGTGAGACTTTGAAAGCCAAAAGGTCGCTCATCTTTAAGTACTTGCGGTTTACGCATTCAAGCCAAAGAGCCACGTCGTGCAGGACTTCAGTCAAAACTGCCGACAATGGAAAATCGTATTCAAATGTACATTAGTTCAAACGCGTTATTATTAGCGGTTCTCAATTTTCATTGAAATTTTCAATTTTAGTGCATACGTCATTTAAATTTTATTTCATTCATGCATTATTAGGTGACGCGACTATTGTTATCCAGTGATCAAGCGACTTTGTATCAGTGCAGTATCCACATTGACATAGTTGCCGTGTTCGGGCGGCTTTTTAAAGGACTTGAAGAAAAATAAAAAAACTATATATATATATACTGCTTCTCAAATAGTCCACAAAATAAAAGCTGCATTTTGGCCTAGATACTTCGCTTGGTGACGCAATACATTTCTGGAAAACAGAAGATATCTTACTTAAAGAGGAAGCGCAGTTTTAGATTACTTACCTATAAAATGCAGTAGTTGAGGTTATTTTTTGTTATAAAAAGTAATATTCCATTAGTGCTGCAAAAACTTTCTCTGCCTCATAGTTTCCATTTCTGATCACTTAAAAATTCTGCGGAGGCGAGATTCATAAAGCGGCAAATCGACGCATATTGTCCACCAGGGGTCAGTCACAATTGAAATACAGTGTATGGGCTAATTTAAAAGTCTGGCGACACTTCAAAGCTTCTTAAGAATAAGTCGGCAGCCAGCATTGACAGTGCCTATCTATATCAGTCTTCTCTTACCGAGCTGAGCCCATGAGCTTGTTGTTTAAAACCATGTTGTAAACCCAACAAAATAGGTGAATAAATACACTGACACTACACTGGAGCCCCACTTTTCACTTTGCAGGTGGTGAGTTCACAATTGGGGTGTACCCAGAGTAAACACGATTAAACCGGGTTAACCAACCCCGATTGCCGCCGTCAGTGGTAAATGGGACTGTGACTGTGAGCTATGATCCGTAGTACCTAAAACTCAGAAGGAAGCCTCAAGAAACCTCACAAAGACAGTAAACTCACTTCACAGTACACTCCAAAGATGTCTGTATATAGTCATGTTTAAGCTGAGCCTGCCCATGGTGACATTGATGTCCCAGCCGCCAAGCGCTAGCCAGTAACGGCCACCCCCAGGCTGGGCTCCTGAGTTGGGTCCTTGTAACCCTTATTCTAGGCAGGATATCTTAATTTTCCTTGGTACCTTCGATGGGAAATATCCAGGGAGTTGTTCTAGGCACATCCCGATGTGCAGAGGCCATGGTGGAGGGTTTAAATATCCCATCTGACTTGGGAATGCCTGGGATCAACCAGAATAAACTGGAGATTGTGATTTGGAAAGAGAGATTTAGCATGATATACTCAGCATGTGCCACCCTGACCATAACCAGGAGAAATTGATGATGATGATGACAACGATAAATGCAACGATGCAAAATACCATTTTTCCATATAGTGAGATGCACCCAGATAAAGAATGATTAAAGATAAATTGTAAAAAAGGTGCTTTGCCTTCAGTGTGCGAAATCATACTCCGTATCGCCATACAATCTAAATGTCAAAGGGAGATATTGACACTTTTGTCACTACATTATATTAACTAATTAGTAATATATTCAGTTTTGATTAATTTTAGTGTCATTCATATCTGCTTTAAAATTATGTTTATTGAGCAGTTTTGATGCAAAATAGAAATCCCTCCAACCCTCTCTGTGATTAGATAGGGTAGCAGCCAATCAGATTGCAGCTTGTTGGCTGGCCAAGCTGTGGCAGAACTGACACACACAGGAGGGAAGAAGTGAATGGTGTGAGAGACACACGTAATTCACCAGTAAATTGTGGCTCAAAATGAGTTCTATCGGCACCGGGGTAAGTTCAGCACAGTTCATTAAGAAATGATAACGAGTTCTATCGCATGAAAATGCGGAAAGCAATACAGAGCCGTGAATCAGTCTTAGAGGCGAGAAGGAGCGCCTCACTTTGGCCTTCTCACCGAGCTCGTCGGCTTGGCTCGATGGATGATCAGCCACCTATCAGTGTTTCAGTTTGCACACTAACTTACGGCTTTCCTTCAGCTTTCCTGCTCACCTTTAGAAAGATGTGAATCCGTGCTTCAGTATTAATCACCTGTCGGCCACAGAATTAGCCGGTTAGCTAGCTGCCTGCTGAGTCACTAGCCAGAGAAAGCGAAACCCGACGGCAGCTCTTTACAGCGCCTTTTGCGTATGTGTATACATCTCCCCTCTCAAAAGAGAGGGTCATTATTATTTTTTTTTATTATTTCGATACAGTTTTTAAGCTTTGCTAATATTTTCGAGGAGGACAGTGTGTTTAACATTCTGAATATTCGCAGCTGCCCTGTTAAAGATACCGTTGCCTTGGGACCATTCATTTAAACCCTCCATGTATTGATTTCCTACGTGTAAAATAAGTTGTGTGAGAAAATAGAAAGCGTTTACTGGTTGTCTTTACCATTACGAGCGTGTCTTTTGGTAACAACTGAATACTCCCCCGTATTTGTTGTTACAGTTGGCAAAATGTTTCGCTTAACAGGATAAGTACATTTAATTCAACCATTAACTTCGCGGTGGGGATTAATAAGGGTAAAGTTTATCTAGCCGCGTAGTGTTTTTGAATGTGTGTATTCAAGTTAGTATGAAGGCTATGCTTTTCAGTATCGATTGAGGTTGGCAGGTGATCAGTTTTCTGCTTCATGTTGTTTTTCTCCCAGTATGATTTGTCTGCATCCACCTTTTCCCCTGATGGACGAGTGTTTCAAGTTGAATATGCAATGAAAGCAGTGGAAAACAGCAGGTAAGATGATCTTTCACACTGGTTTTCAACCATTCGGCAGTTGGTATCTGTTGACTGGTTTGCATGGGGAAGTGCATGTAAGGGGTCTGGAGAACAAGGTGTTATTATAGAAGATGTCTTTTATGGCAGAGAGATTAGTATGGCTCAGTGTTTTGGTCACTGGATACACTGGGTGGCTGTGTCCAAGTATCTCTAGTGTTGTCCGATGTTTGAAAGCTCTGGTGTCCAATCATCCATTTTTTTTATATGGCTTAGCACGGCCATTGGGATCCGATGCAAAGACGGCGTAGTGTTCGGTGTGGAGAAGCTTGTTCTCTCAAAGCTGTATGAGGAGGGCTCCAATAAACGCATCTTCAACATTGACCGCCACGTCGGAATGGTAAGTGTCACGTGCTGCCAGCCCAGGAGAAGCACAGTCCTCCTGTGAGGTAGGAACCCTGACATAAACCTGGAAGCGAGCCTGTGGCCGTAAATGCCGTGCTGCTGTTCTTCCACAGGCTGTCGCTGGGCTCCTGGCTGACGCTCGATCTCTGGCTGAAGTAGCCAGAGAGGAAGCTGCTAACTTTCGCTCCAACTATGGCTATGACATACCCCTCAAGGTAACGGCCAGCTCGCTGGGGGTTAAACGGTATAAGGAGTGCTGAAGCTGGTTGAAAAAGTCTAAATACCATCATTGGTCTTGTGCATCTATTATTACGGACATGACTTTGGTCTTGAAGTAGCTATAGATGGCTGTCAAACGTAGTCGAACAAGGACAAGTGAAGCCTTCCTTGCTCTTCTCCTGAAATCCTCGCCGGAAGTGACCGGTGTTGAATGGGAGTCTCATCCATGCAGTTAGTCCCAGCTGTGTGGTATGATTTGAAGGGCTGTATTTCTGACATTACAACTATGCCTGTTTCATCTGTTTCATTTAATAATTCTGACTTCAGTGATGGCAGATTTTCTCATAGATGAAGTTAGCCAGAGTTCTGATAGTGCAGGATGTAAACTGGAGTGCCCCTGCATTACTGCCTCTCAGGCTGCCTTGGGGACAATGAAGTTTCTTCAGGAATTGCCCTGTGTTGGCTCCTTGTGGTTTAAACCTTGGCATTGTCTATAATGAGAGTCTCTGGCTCATGGTTGGTGTGCAGCTGCTGGTTGTTAGTTAAGCCTATTCTTTCCTTTCTCATAGCACCTTTCAGACAGAGTGGCCATGTACGTCCATGCCTACACGTTATACAGTGCCGTGCGTCCTTTTGGCTGCAGGTGAGGCCTGGGTCCCCACTCCCGAGGGGGAGCAGGGCAGTGCTGCTTCCTATCTTTTCCGTTTTGCTATAAAACCTCCACAGCCGTTAGTCTGATTTCATGCTTTTTTTTAATTGAAACTTGACTGTACATATTATGCTTAATTTCTTATAAGCATGCAAGTGATGTCACCAGCTTTGCTTAAAAATTTGCTATTTCCAATTAGATTTCAGTAGTTAGTACGTGCAGATTGTGATCCACACACGATCCTGTCCTGTTACCATTTTTAATCTTTACTGTGAAAAGGCTGAAAAATGGTGGGTTTTTTGTATAATCCAGATGTAATACTTATAGATCACTGCTTGTGTGACACAGAATTCTTTAAAATTGCAGGTGCTTGTAAATATAGAAGCTTATTAGATGTATAAGATAACGAATGGATATCAATGGAAAAAGCCTATTCTTGATTGATAAACGAGTACTAAAAGTGATGTTCTTTCCATACATTGATGCCAGACTTTCAGTTGTGCAGTTTCTCACAACCTGCACTGATTTCCTGGGGGTCTGTTCTTGAAAGCAGGCTTACCATATCCTGTGGTCAAGCCTCAATTCTGATTTCCACAAAATCAGGGAATTGACAAATCCTGAAGCGGGGCTTTCAGTTGTCTCCAATCAGAATTCAGGATTGACTATAGGATTTGTTACACCCGGTTTCTGGAATACCCCCTCTGGTCATGTGACACATCTGGCCCTGCTTTGTGTTGTGCTGGCCTCCACAGTCATTTCTCCCTGTGTGTTTTCGGCAGCTTCATCATGGGGTCCTACGATAAAGATGACGGGCCCCAGCTGTACATGGTTGACCCCTCTGGGGTGTCCTACGTGAGTGTTGTTTGTTGTGTTGTCTGTGCACACAGCTGTCCTGGGTTCAGGCACATTTTATGGTGCTGATTTAGAGAACCTTTCTGTTGCTGGTCAGAGTCTGCTTGTTTATGACCTTGACCTTTTTCTGATTAATGAATGATCTAGATATCCTTCATGTAAGTTACCTAATTCTGCTTTGATAAGTTTTTAAGGTTACTTTGTGCTGCACTTGTACTTTTCAGCTGTTGTAAAAAAAAAAATGGATAATTGAATATCTCTGAAGCATATTCTGATATTTTTTAGGGTTATTGGGGCTGTGCTATTGGAAAGGCCAAGCAAGCAGCAAAAACTGAGATTGAGAAGCTTCAGGTTAGTCTGTTCCCCAGTACCACCTACTGAAGAAGCAGCATTTCCCAGAATGTCTTGCTTTAATTCTTTCTTTCATCAGATGAAAGAGATGACCTGCAGGGAACTGGTGAAAGAGGTGGCAAAAATGTACGTATGGCTTGTTCTTTTAAGATTTACCCAGGGTCTTAAAGGCCTGACTTTGACATGAGTGCAGCACACTGATGTGCGAGATGGACTGAAAAAACATCATACTCAAGCTTCTACTGTAGCTTGCCTTTGGCCAACATTTCCCAATGGTTAAACTGCTGCTGAATAATCATGCTCATGAAATATGTTTGATCCTCCTGCAAAAAATGGCCTTCTGTTTTTTTGAATGGAGCCCTAACTCTTTTCAGTTTTGGTGATTTTTAAATATGAATATGATAAATGTTTACAAATGTGCCCCTCTGCTCATCTTTCTGTTGTTCAGTATTTTATCTTTTCTTCCCCGGCTAGCAGGTGAGGGCTGGTATTCAGATTGTTACAGGGCATTTTGAAACAAAGTAACATTTGTTTGGGAGAGCAGTATTATGTGGGTTGTCAACTTGTTTCAAAAAAATGCAGTTTAATTAAAGGTGTTTGTTGCACGTAGATTATCAAATGGTGTGTGTGGTGAACACCACAATAACAAATTACTTTGTGGTTAGTAAGTAATTTTTGTATGGGTACTGCAATGTATTTTGGATATGGATGTTTGGACACAACTCCTACAGGTGGAATGTGAACATCTAGTCAGAATTGCTTGTTATTACAGTATAAGAGAATAAGAGCATAGTCTGTAATCTTGAAGTGTCAGTGGCACATTTTAAATGGTGACTTGTCTAGTTATTGAATGAGAATGTTCTGTAGCCCTGTGACCTGTCTAAAATATTTGACCGTTTATCCTTTTTCTTTATCTGAAGAATCTACATTGTACATGATGAGGTGAAAGACAAAGCCTTTGAGCTGGAGCTCAGTTGGGTTGGAGAAGGTAAGCCTTTCCTGTGCTAATTGATGTGACCTATGATTGGTGGGTTTATCATGAGCTGTCAATTACTGACCTAACAGGTCATTGGTTGTCACTGGGGTGAACTTGTTTTCCACTGACCTGGTGCATGTGCCCGAATAGAAACGAAAATTATTCTACATGTCGCAGAATTGGTTCCAAACTGGCATCCAAAACCTTATTGTCTGGAACCCGTGACATCAGGTGCTCAGGGGCAAGACAAACTACACAAGCACTGTGCTGGGTTCTGACATTTGATCTGAATTTCTAACAGTCTCTTTGAAGTGGGTAAAGACGCTGAATGGGTTGTTTTTGGAGTAGGATGGCTCGATACCATTTTTTTTTCCATCTCCTAATATCGATTTAAAATAATCTTGATTATCAGCCAGTGCCAATCATCTTTTTGTTTCTGCTTAACCAAATTTTACCCCATTTTTATGGTATATGCAATGTAACCATCTAAAAAATGCACAGGCTGAGAAACAAATGCTCAATTCTCATGGAGGGGGAAAAAAAGGAATGTAATGCTGGTTTAGCAGTGTGAAGTGAGGCTGGCCTGTGTATCATGTCAATTCGTAATGTTATTTTTCTGATAACTGATTTTGTTTTTGGTCAGTATCAGATTCTCATCCCTACGTTGGGTATGAAAATGTACCCTCAAAGCTGAGTAATGCTTAGGAACACAGAACGTAGTCCCCTGTGTTTTTATGTTGCTGCTGGAGCAGGTCAGTAATGTAGTTGCTACGTCATCAGCTCACATTTGGCCCTGAAGACGGTGGAGAAACAGGCTGGTTCAAAGTCGAGCTCAGTTGCAGCACCGGCACCAACTGTGCACTGGTGGAAACGATGTAAAAATAGTCCTGGTCAATGTTTGAATCAAACCAGTTGTCACCAGTAGCCGTTTGAACTGTGCACTGGTGGAAATCAGAATCTGAGAACTTTTATTGATCTCAGAGGGAAACTGCTTGTTACCACTGGTCCTATACACAAAGGCACAACAGGAAATAATAAAATATGTAAATGTCAAAACTATATATTAAACTCTCAAGAATATATTCTCTATACTATATACACAAAATGCTGTGGTCTGTAAATGGAGTTGTTGACTTTGTCCATATGATGTCACTACTCATGGCTTTTGTCGCAGGCAGGAGTTATAGAGTCTGATGGCAGTGGGGAGGAAGGATTTTCTGTGATGTTCAGTGGAGTACTGTACTTCATGCTAGTTAGCCTCTGGCTAAAAGTGCTTTTCTGTTCGACCACAACCCTGTGGAATGGGTGATCTACGTTGTCCATAATAGATTGGTGTTTAGACAACATTCTCCTTTCTGCCACAATTTCCAGGGTGTCGAGTTCCCCTCCCACCACAGAGCTAGCTTTTCCTGATCAGCTTGTTAAGTCTCTTGGGGTCGGCCACCTTCATGCTGCCACCCCAGTATGCCACAGCATAGAAAATGGCGCTGCCCACCGCAGACTTGTAGAATATCCGCAACATGGTGTTGTAGATTCTGAATGACCGGAGTCTGCGTTGGAAGTTCAATCTACTTTGACCCATTTTGTAGCCAGCTAGTGAGTTCTTTGACCAGTCCAGCTTATTGTCTATGTGCATACTAAGGTACTTGTAATCTCCACATCCACTCCCCTAATGGACAGGGGGGTAACTGGAGACCATGATCTCCTCAAGTCCACTACCAGTTCCTTAGTCTTAATGATGTTGAGCTGCAGCTGATTCGGCACGCACCAATCGACAGTCCTCCACTACCCTCTTGTATTCTGTTTCTTCTCCATGCCTGATACATCTGACTAATGCAGAATCATCTCAGAATTTCTGCAGATGGCAACCCTCTGTGTTGTACTTGAAGTCAGGTATGTACAAGGTGAAGAGGAACAGTGACAAATCTGTTTTGTGGAACTCCTATGCTACACAGCACTGTATCAGAAACATAGCCCTGTATTGCATGTACTGTGGCCTTTCAGTTAAGTAAGAGAGAATCAAAGTGAAGTCTGACCCAGTGCATCTTGGGATTTCTGATTGCCGCCATTTTGGAGCTACTGCGTTTTTGCTACTGAGAGTTTGTCCTGCACCAAGTTTAACTTTAACTTCGACCACATACCATAAGTCCCGAATTCTCCTGTACTAACATAAGTAGCATACCATGGCGTCTGTCGTTTGTGTGGAGTGTAATATGTTTAGTTATTCTTCTCCTGTCGTTACTGGTACGTTTACCTGTGAGAAGTGTAGATTAGTCGCTAGACTGAGAGAGAAGATTGAAGAGTTAGAAGGACGTATCCGGACGTTACGTGAGATTCAGCAAGGTGAGAGTTTCATAGATTCAGTATTAGCGGCTCCGGATACATCCATGGTAGATAGCCTGTCTCCCCCTGCTCTGACATTAGAGCCTTCGCAGTGAGGTGAATGGGTGACGACTCGGCGGCGTAGTCGCAAACCAAACCCTCATTGGCACCACTCGCCCGTTCACGTTTCCAACAGATTCTCCGCCCTCAGTGAGGCACCCGCTGGGTCTCCCGTAAAAAATGCTCTGGTAATTGGCGATTCTATTCTATGAGACGTGACTATAACGACGCCTACGACCATAGTCAATTGTATTCCGGGGGCCAGGGCAACCGACGTCACTGCAAATTTAGAAGTGTTGGCCAGTAGTAAACGTAGGTTCTCGCATATTGTTATTCACGTCGGCACTAATGATGTCCAGTTGAGGCAATCGGAGATCATGAAGATGAATTTCATAGAGGTGTGTACACTTGCGAAGAAGATGTTTGCGTCAGTAACGTGCTCCGGCCCCATTTTTGCTAGACGAGGCGATGAAATCTACAGCAGATTATCGTCGCTGCATCATTGGCTGTCGGAATGGTGCCTAATAAATGATCTGGGTTTTATGACAACTGGCGGACTTTTTCGGGCAAGCCTGGACTTTTGAAGAGAGATGGACTTCACCCTACATGGCCAGGTGCCGCTCTCTTGTCAAAAAGCGTAGCTGATAGTCTTAATGGAAAATCTTGGCTAACCAGAGCCAAGTCCAGGCTGCAGACTCGGCTTAACCGACCATCTGCTAGCTGCTTAGAGTTGTCACCTGAGGT
>JAACJT020000021.1:4115849-4126554 GCA_009936485.2 Gymnarchus niloticus | reverse complement strand
GAGGACAGGGTGGCCTGGCGTGCTGTGGTCCATGGAGTCGCGAAGAGTCGGACACGACTGCGTGACTAAACAACAACTGTTTACACAGGAAAGGTTAATGCAAGTCATACTCAACACTAGAAGAACAAACTGTATGCATCTGTATGCAGGTATGTATGTACTGGAATCTATTAATTATCATGGTAAAACAACGTTATGTGGCATCTGTTAAATGCTCAAGAGGATGAAACGGACATCTGAAAAAATTACTGCAACCTCTTTTGATCACTTTGAACTTTCTGGAGTTTGTCTTTCTGATGGCAGACATTCAGAAAGCCCTCTTTCTATTCAAAGGCCTACATTCACGGTCAGTCCTGATGCACACAGTTAATCACTTGAGTAATTATAACCAACATAAAATAATACCGACAGTGCAAGTATTTTAACATTTAATTCCAGTGCCACAACAGACTGTCTTCTAGAGAACAGTTTTGCCACTTAAAGAAAGTAGAAAACACCATAGTAAACTACGGATTTTAACTACTGACAATGAGTGTCAGACCAAGGTTAAAAGTAGTGCTTTAAATCTCCTTTTCACTTTGTTTACTTCCATGTCTGATGACATCTAAAAATGCCAGTAAAATATGCATTATACTCACAGGCTTGGTCTCCATCACTTGAGAAGGGCATTGACTTATGGTATTTGCATCAAAAGCAGATGTTAATTTGCACATCGTTTCATATGACAAACCACCCCAATTCACATCACTCTGAAGCTGAATGCAAATTTACAGTGCACTTTATTGTCTTGGGGGCAACACTCCTGCCTCATACCACCAGAGATGGGGCTCCAAATCTAGCCTCCATTGTATATGTGCAGGTTCTCCCAATTTCATACAAGGAGAGGCCCATTAAAATGTGGTTGCCTCACATTCCACCTTGCTCTTCATGAGACATACGTACTTAACAGGGAGAATGAAAGGTCAGCTATTTATCCAGCACCCTGAGAGCAGGCTTTGATAAAAGGCCTTTTCAAGGGCCCCATGGTGATATGGGCACTTTGTTGGCTTCGGGATTCGAACTAGCAACTCTCCGGTCACTAGCACACCGCCCCACAGTCCAAAGACATGCAGGTTGGCTAACTGGTGTCTCTAAATCGTGTGCGAGTGCACTAGCATCCCACTCAGCCTGGTGCCTGTGATAGGCTCAAAGAAGCCATGTAACCCTGACCAGGATAAGTGGTGGAAAATTGATTTAGGGGTTTTACTGATGGTTTAAACTACTGGTTCAGAGGAATGAGGAGGAAAACATGAACTTAAAGATTAAAGAGGACAAACATCATCATGATGAGAGGGAGTAAGTGGAAGTGACTGCTCCCAATCAGTGATGCATATCCATCCATCCAGGGTGGGAGTGAGAACCAAAGTACACCAAGGGGGGCAACAAGGCGTGCAGAGCTTCCCAGAGTCTGGAACAGTCTGAATTAAAAAAAAAAAAAAAAAAAAAAAAGACAAATAACTGGCTGCCTTTCCAATACTTATTAGCCACAAACCATTTACAGAGTGTTTCTTCAAGTTCAAAAAATTACAAACAATATATAGGTATAGGTCCTTCGAGCTCCACTCTTAACACCTCACCATCTAATCTAATGCCTGGCATTTCCTAAATACGTAGCTGCTTCATCATGAGGTCAGATATTCTTCATGCAGCCTCGGTAATCAGTATCCTCCTCAAATTAGACGATTTAAATTAATTCAGAACGATGATTTACCCTTACAAGTAGTAACATGGAACTTCCTCCCACACTGTTACTGGCTTCAAGGTTCAAAGGTTCTCGCACATACCCACACTGCCAACCCCGTGTCCCAAACAGAGCAAAGTATGTGAAGGGCTGTCGATGACGGGCAGTCCCTGCGTCCAATCACGCTGGAGAATGCCTACCATATCCTTATATGGTGATAGAGAATGGCGCAGGGATCCTGCGCGTCAGCCCCAGACCCATACAAGTTCTGCTGCCAAGTGCCTAGATTTACAGCTGGTATTTTTAAAACTTTCCAGCCTTCACCTAACTGTTAGTTGTTACCTGCCGATCACAAGGTCTCATTAATAATTCAGTTTCTGCATGTATTACCTATTTATCTCATAATGAAAAGGCAATGCTTTACTACATTTTTGTTGCCTACATAGCCGAAATCGTTTCGTTAAATACCGCTCATACAGTACAATCATAAAATACTTGGCAAATAAACGTGCATTTACTTGCATTTCAAACCATATGGACTGCACATTCACACCCGAGTGAGGGGATGGGAAAAGTGGAAGATGGTATACAAAAACGTAAGATAAAGAAACTACAGCTTCAACATAAAAGTAAAGGATTCTGAACATACATACGACCTTTCTGACAATGGAAATTGTTTTCAGCGCCATTTCGGTTGTTCGTACATTGTAGTTTTTTTAATTCAGTTTATACGTACAAAAGGCCATTTTAAGAAGCATACTCACAATAAAACTAACATCACGTTTCCTACAGTTGGACTGTTTACTTTTTCCACCCCCTCCTGCTTCCGGTGACGTCGTCATTAAACAAACCTGTGACGTCGGGAAGAATTAAGAGAGACGCCATTGCTTTCTAACAGCCTTCATTTGACCTTTTTTTTTTATAAGAACAACCATATATCATAAAGGATCAGATATTACATTAATGTACACCATTTGCGTAAAACGTCTGAAACAGCGAACATAAAAGTGCAGAAACACGTGAAGAATCAATATAAACGTACCTTTAATAATGCGCACACCTTTCTCTTTACCTCTGCCCCGAAATGGAAAATAATCACTAACACAACAAAATGGCGAAAGGAAACGCTCAGTAAGACATGCGCAGTATGCAACTCAATCCCCCCGTCCGCAAATTTCCACTTGCGTAAAATGACACTCCAAATAGTCAGTTCCATCTCAATGTAACACATTGAGCCAATGGCGAATTCAGGAGGGCCAGCTCTGAATTTGTTTGACCAATAGCCGAAACGCGAAGTCCACACCGGATAAAGCAAGACCAATGGGATTTTGAAGAACGATACCTTATTGTAAAGAAGTTCCATGATAAAACCCAATAGACATACAACATCCAGAGCGCCGCTTTCATATACACCAATCATATGCTGGCAATGCGTGTGCCCTATCGAAATTAAGGTATATGGCAGCCAATGGCAGCTCTTAACCACGTCCACTACTGTTACTGCAACCAATAGGGTTTCGAGAAACACTGCCTCGGCTCAACAGCTTGTTATTTCGTTTATTGCTTTGCAAACCTGGCAAGTGGAGAATAGTCTTATCCCTGCATGTAAGTATGGCTGCGAATATTTAATAATAAAAAAAATATATATAGGTAAACGTCAACATTCGTCATTCGCATATCTTAGTGTGTCCTCACACTTTACTTTGGTGAAGTGACGGCTGCTGGTTAAGTGAGCGGTTGGTAGTTTTTGAACGAAAAGGAAGAGATGGGTGAGGAATTGAATGGTAGGGGCCAGTCGGCTTGTTTTTGCGGCGAAATGCGCCTTTTGTAGACGGGCTTTAATAAATAATTAAATGGTTAGCTTCTCTGTGCTCCGTCCGCGTCCACAGAGAGCCGGGATCGGAGCGGGCTTCGGTCAGGTGCAGGATTCTGGGCGTTTTAAAGCGCCATAGCGAGCGGCCGTAGCCGCTAGCCGCTAACTCGGTAGCTAGCTGCATTTCTTCCGCTCCTGCTCCTCCCCCCACCCGCTCGCCCAGATCGGCCCGTTCATTTCCCACCGCCGACCTCGTTACACTATTCGGCCGAAACTTTCCGGCGTCGGGGTGCAGCCCCCAGGCCGGCACGGGCGCAGTGCGTGTTCGCCAGGCGGGCTGAGCCTTGAGTCGGCGCTGAGGCCGCAATGATGGCGACGTGACACTGGCGGAATGGGGCAGCGAAGCGGGAAGGTAAGGAGCGCAGCCCTCGGCCCTCTCTTAACCCCCGTCGCCGCACACACTGCGCCTTTGGTCGTTTCCCCCGCCGTTTAAAATGACGACGTGAAAATACTTTCACGGGAAACTGGGACTAATTAGCTGACGTGAGCTTTCTTTTTGTTAATCTCCGAGTCGGGGGAGTTGGGCCGAAGAATGCCCTGAAGTATCCGGCATGCCGACTGTCGTCTTCTATTGATTACGGGCTTGCGCTACAAAAATGTCACTTATTCAGGACAGATCTCAAAACGCCGTGTTTTTTTTTTCTGTCTCCTCAGTTTTCTTTTTCTGCAGTCAGACATCATCCGACCTGGAATCCCTCAAATAGCCTCCACGATGAAGGTAAGTGACTTTACCTTGAGGCGGCCATCGGTGACGCCTCCCTGCCTTTCCTCGATGGTCAGGCGGCAGCGAGCTCACACAGCCTCTATGGCGGCCATTGGCCAGCTCGCAGGTGTCCTTCCTGGTCCATAGCTTTCTGGACACTGCGGCCATAATTGTCCGCAGCTTGTCAATGTCCAGATACATGTTGCTGGCTACCACACCCTCAGCCACTTGTTGCTGTAAGGTGCCTGTGCTTATCACCGGGGAGTCAACCCCGTACGTTATACTACCCCAGCATCGGCTGCTGCAAGACTGGGTACGATGTAACCGTGATTCTCTCTTTGGAAACTCAATTTGGGCCCTAAATGGCTGCGTTAGAACCCACCATGTTTAGATCGGCTCCCCATTCCAAATGGCACCTGATATCAGCCCCCCTCACAATGGATGGGGCACCTTAAGGTCTTCGTCTGTCTTATGCACCAATCAGATCCTTAGAATGCTGCGCCTTGCTCCACCATGTTAAATGATCTGCCCTGTCGGCTGGAAGTCCCACCCACCTTTCATAATTTTTGGTGCAAGTTTGTGAAAATTTCAAACCATGCTGTAGCTGTAAATATCCAGCAGGGATTATGCAATGTTTAAAATCATTAAGAAGAAGAGGGAGCCTGTTTGTAGTTTATGTTTAAGGTCTCTGATTGATATGGTTGGCAGCTTTCTTTGATGGGTACAAATTTTCTTTAAATTTGTTTCATGTCTTTAGAGGGTTCATATAAAGAACTTGCTGATTGCTTTATAGCACAGGGGTAGTTTTTATTATTTTTTATGGGGGGAATGGGTTTTTTCTCTATTAATGTTCTTCTTTGCTGCTTATTTCAGGCAGCGGACGAGCCTGCCTATTTGACAGTGGGAACGGATGTTAGTGCTAAGTACCGGGGTGCCTTCTGTGAGGCAAAAATCAAGAACGTGAAGAGGATGGTGAAAGTGAAGGTGAGAATTCCATTTAGAATCATCCTACTAGAACATCGCACAGGCCATTTAAGATAGAGATAGTTTTGTGGAGTAAATAAATTCCAAGTAATTTCCTAGGTGTTACCATTTCCTTTTTTGACCTTGTTGCTAGTAAATATTAAGTTTACTCTAATTGTTAGAACATAATTGCTGTTTCTTAGTAAGCTAAACATTCTTTCATTGGTAAATTTTGTACTCCAGGTTTTTGTAATCAGTACATTGGAAATTGGCACAGTATACCCATAGGTTTTTACTTTCTGCAGTCCATTTGTCATCCTTACACCCTTTTTCTAATTATTCTTTTGGATGACTAGCTTGCTTTATTGTGGGGGCAATATTTGTTGTTGTTCGTGGTTAAAAAGTTAAAGGTTAAATTTTGCTCAGCAAGTTATGTTCTGTCCTGTTTGTGTTCTGCTAAGGTGTGCGTATGTGACACGCTTGTTTTCAGCATCGCTTCTCAAAGAAGAAACCACACACTGGCATTCCTTCCTCATTAATATGACCCTGCAGTTGTGAACTTTGACCAAGACTGCAGTCTTACTGTTGAAATGTGATTCCTGTGGAATATCCAGACCGACTTTGTGCTCAGAGTACACGTGGAGATGTTGGATGTTGTTGATGTCGTTGGCCATTTTTAAAGAAGGACTCTTGTTTAATGAACAGTCAGAAAGCTGTCGCTGCTGAACAGAAGGTATATATTTAGTCATTTCTAAAGATAATAGAATGTTGGAAAGAGATGAGATACAACTTAAAGGGTAGGTGATATTGTGAAGCATTTTCACATGCTGATGGTAAACTTACTAAGAGAAACAGCTGTCTTTTCATTACCTGCTTTTAGGGTTGAGATTCCAGCTTATTTCTGAGTGACGGTTCTCCCGCACATTTAAGGAACATTTTTAAAAGACCTGTGGTCATCCGGTATAGGAGTAAGTATTCTGAGACAGTAGACATCGCTGCCATCCCATTTCTGTTCATATTCAGTCTAGTTTCACATGTGATTGGTGTGCTGAGAGAGAGCCCGCCCTCCACCTTCCCCCAGGTCTTTGCATGTTCCCATGACACCCTTCAGGTAACGAGGTGTCTTTAGGCCGGGCTTTTTCATCTTGTTCTGGTAGCACCGCTCATCTCACCGAATCCCCTGCCGATACCCCCTTATGACCTCAGAGAGAGACTCCCACCCGAATCTGTGCTCTTTGTATCCCTGCTTCCTCCCCTCACTTACTGCTGACTGGTGTGCTAATTTCTGTGCAGCTCGTGTGAATTTTGCTTATTCCAGAGAGATGATGTGTGAGTGGGGCAAGCCATTATTGCCGTTAGACCACTGAGCTGCTTTATATTAAAGCTGTATGAATGAGCTCTTGTGTAAGGTGTGGCAGTGGTGCGGGGTGGGCACCCCCTGTAGGTTGGCCTGGTCACTGTGACGCTTCTCCAGTGGTGGCGTCACAGTTTTCATCATAAAGCGAGCAGATCACCCTGGTATGAGCTGTTGTAGGACCCTGGGCACGCCCCTGTTGCCATGGGTGCTGTTGACTGGGTCCTGCCATGTGGTGGCAGGCTGGGTCTGCTTTCCATGGTCAGAGTTGGAGGCTTTCAGTTTGCACTCATGCTGCTTGTGCTTCTGATCGAGATGAGTGTTTACAGCCCATGTCTCTCTGCCCCCTCACTGCCTCTTGCTAATTAGCAGGCAGTGTTGCCATGTGTGTTCGGCTGTTGCGTCAGTCTTAATTAGGGCGAAAGGCATAAAGACACGTGGTATCTGTGTTGACTGAAAGGGGACGATGCTTCCAGATTTGCTTTGTGCCTTCTTGGGGTCACTGGGCATGGAGCCGAGACGTGCTTCTCTTCCTGTCACCTGTTTTCTGTGATCATGTGGGAGGTGTAGAACCTTTGGATGTGTATCTGTGAGTTTGGGGCCTGTGCCTTACGCTAGTAGATGAGTTCACCTCGACTGAGCTACTCCCCCTCTCCTTCTCTAAGGTGGTGCTGAAGGGGGACAGCACCTCACACGTAGTCCAGGACGATCAGGTTAAAGGACCCCTGCGGGTAAGAGCAGTACATCCTTTGAACTCTGTGAACTGTGACTTCAACATTTAAAAACTCGAAATGACTGAGTTCCTTTTAGTATGGATGTGTGACTGAGGTCCTTAGTCTTAGACTTCTTTGACCTGACTCGATGTGTCATTGTGTTCTACTATAGTGGTAAATAATTTAGCTTCCTGTGTTGTCTGAACTTCTGTCTTAACCCGGATGTTATTAATGTTTGCCCCCCAAAACATTACTCTGACTGCCTTCAGCTCAAATGGCAGGTATCTCAGGGCTCTTGGCTTATTGTAGTCACACTTTGGTTATTAGCTGGATGAACGGGTCCAAACAACTTGTTACAGTACAACAGAAGACTTGTGTTTCTGAGCCCAAGTGATTCCATGGATTTTTGTGGTGGGGGTGGTCCAGTTTGTGTGTGGGATGTGTGCTTAGCTAGGTTGGTCTCTTTCTCTCCAGGTTGGTTCCACTGTGGAGGTGAAGAACCCAGAAGGTGGGTTTAGCGAGGGGGTCATTAGCAAGCTTACGGATGCCAGCTGGTACACCGTAGGTAAGTGGCCTTCTTGTTAACATTTTTGACAAATGCAGTGCTGCAATTAGTTTTAAATTTAGCAGCAATTAGGCTAGCATGTTGTCTTTGCAGAAACAAATCACCTGACAGTGTGATGTGTGTTGAGTGCATTAATAGTACGTTAGCTGTAATTCTGATTAAAAGTCCTTGCATGGCATGTAGGTTTTGTTTTTCTTTTTAGTGTTTCGGTAGTTGGTTTTGGTTTTTAAGTTTCTGTTGCTGGTAACCAGGAGAGTTGGTGTTGGCTTGGCTGCCTGTTTTCTGGGGATCAGTGGAGTGCTCTATGCATTTTCATGGATCCCATCTATTTATGATCAGGCCAATAAAGGACAGAAATGAGGGGAGGGGTGGACTTGCTGGTAATTTGTAGGATGTGACGTTTCAAGCATTGGGCACTTTCAGTCACTTTGTGCTGGAGGATGCCTAAAGAGATCTTGTACATTATACGTCTTGTACACATCGTATAAGGAGAACTTTTCACACATTCTGTTCATGGCCCCTGCTGTGAGTAGCCAATGCTTACCTCTTGTAAACTCTGTCGCTTTTGCGTCTGTGGCCTCTTGTGGTTTTCTAGAGCTCATCCCAGGCACAGTGAGCAGTGGGAATGCAGCACCATGATTCAGTAGGTGTGAGAAGGGCCAGTTAGAAGGAAACACCGCAGTGAAAGGGTGTGTGTTTAAAGTGAAACGGCACGTCTTCATGCTCAGATTCCCAGTTGGCAGTGTCGGTATGTGGTCACTGAGCATGTGAGAGCTCTCACTCTAACCGTACCGGGGGCCTGCCCCTTTGTTCATCTGGGTCACTGGTCCGGGCCCCCGATGTGCCAGGATGTACACGGTGCAGTTGGAGCTTGGAGGCAGATAGCAGCAGCCATCTATTTTTAAGTGGAGGGAGCAGACGGTATTTAATACAGCAGCGAGGAAAAGAAGACCGAGGTGAGTGAGAAGTCGGCTGGTGAGCGCGCCCAGTTTGATATCGGCAGGAATTGCACAATGCATTCTGGGTATTCCCTGCTGCAGGTAAAGATGGAGTAATTGGCTTTTTGGTGTTAGAAATTGTCCAAATTTGTCACAATGCAGCTTTTACAATGCAAACCGACTTTATAACATAAAACCCGGGGTGGTTTCTATAGAATTACTGCTCGAAACTGCACAGCTGGACATAAAATGCAGACGTATGCGGAAGTGAAAGGACGTCATGTCGGCAGGAAGGACACCAGGATGACAGGTAGAATTTTTTGACTAGTGAGCTGATGCACAGTGAATTGCTGGCTGCTTGTTACGCTCATCGTAGTTCCTCTGCATCTAGGCCTAGCAGTACTGGCATCTCCTGGAGCTGGTCTCCACTGTGTACAAAAATGGAGATTGCCCGTTTCATTACGTCAAACCCCCGTAAAAGTCAAGTATGTTTAAGAGACATTTTACAGTCAAATTCAGTCAAAGCTGATGTGATTCTATTGACGTGTCCAAACTGCCTTCCAAGAGTTTCTTCTGTTAACGTCTGGCTTAAGTTGGGGGTTGTACAGGGTCAACAGGCTGGTTTTAGTTTATTTTACATTCTACCAAAGGTTGATATAGGACTTAAATTCATGCTATGGCATATCAGAAAATTCATTTTTAGACATGGTAAACATCCTTTTTGTATTCTGGGTTCCTTTGTCTTTTTGGTACGAGTTGTTTTAATTGTAGTTGGCTAATGTAGTGATATTCCTATTTATTTTAGCTGGTATCTCTCTGCGTTTGTAATGAGTGACTTATTTAGCTTGTTCTATGTGCATGTTTCTGAATCAGTCACCTCCTCCCCCCGTCTAATGTGAAGCAACCTTTCTTTATCGAAGTTAATGAGTAAATTCTTTGGTTAAATGACCGCGCTAAGGTGCATACATCATTACTTTATCTAAACTTCAGGGTCGAACTGAGGCCATTGCATTTCCGTTGCCACATCAGCCATGTACTTCTGTAGATGTCAGAACAGGATACAGGCTTCAGAGCCCTGTTGCTAAATGAAGCTGTGCTTTCAGGAATGCTAATAAATACAAGGTGGTGTGGGAGGGTTGGTGTTTATACCTTTTAAAACATCTAAACTTCTGTAGCGAATGCGGGGGGGTGGAATGCTTTTACTCCAAAGATGACATCGTTCAGTTTTGTTCATCCTCAGGTCTGTTTTATAAAGTCCTGTTGCTGCTCTTGGAGACTTCTGTCTGTTTCGTGTTCTTGTTGTGTGATCTGATTCTAGCCCAGCTCAAATTTCCCTTTATAAACACAGCTCAGCTTCATCTCAGAAGACCAGCTTCCTCTTTTTGTGGTTGCGTTTGGCCCCACCCATTACATGACACTCCACCTTCTATTGGCCGGTCTGTACAAATGCGGCACACTGCTAAAAAGGAATGCTTCCTGGCGCATGGGTGCTGTGCCCTGATGCAGTGTGCCCCTTCGGTCCTTCAGGAGGTGCCCTGTGCCGTTGGAGTGTGACGACACCATCGTGTTTCTAGGCGAGTGTCACTTTGGCTGCCTCCTCCTGACCTATTCAAATTTCTCCTGGGTGCAGTATTTGATGACGGTGACGAGAAGACGCTACGGCGGACCTCGTTGTGCCTGAAAGGCGAGAGACACTTTGCCGAAAGTGAGGTAAGAGTGAGCACGTTGCACACGACTGTTTGTTCTGTGAGAAATGGTAAAGCTGTGGTTTGACCCCCCCCCCTCCCCCCCCCCCCCCCCGCCGCCCCCCCCCCCTCCCCCCCCCCCCCCCCCCGCCCCCCCCCCCCCCCCTCACCTCCGCTCGCCTCCGGCGACT
>JAACJT020000021.1:4085894-4107717 GCA_009936485.2 Gymnarchus niloticus | reverse complement strand
TGTGTGTGTGTGTGTGTGTGTGTGTGTGTGTGTGTGTGTGTGTGTGTGTGTGTGTGTGTGTGTGTGTGTGTGTGGCACTTCTGTCTATCTTCATCAAAATGGCTCTGGTTTAACTTGGTGACACCTACCTCTAATGCTGGAGTGCCCTCTTTTGTGTGCCTCCCTCATTCCCAGGGATGAGCGGGAGATGGAGGAGGATGGGGACGATGACCCAGAGCATTCGCTCACCGGGACGAAGGTGCGGGTCAAGTATGGCCGGGGGAAGACGCAGAAGATTTATGAAGCCAACATCAAGAACACGGAGATGGATGATGGAGAGCTTCTGTACCTGGTGCATTACTATGGCTGGAATGTCAGGTCAGCCTTGAGCAGGATGTCGTGCTTGACCCATGTGGGCTTCTCAGAGGCCTGTGACTGTTAGCCAGTTTTTAGTTTTCATTATAGCCTGTAACTGAATAAACAGATCTGCTTAACCTTTCCACAATCAAGAGAGAACATCCTTCTATACGAAAGAGACATTTCAAATGCAGACCTTGATATGCTGTAGATCATCAGAAAGCGGCTGAAAGCTGTGTGAATCAAAGAATTGGATTTCTAAGGGTTCCAAACTGAGCAATTAAAGCAAATAGTTTAAATATTGAATAATATCAATGTTAATCAAACGATAAATCAATACCTTTGAAAATACTTGCATACAACTAACTAACTCAACCACACGCATTCTTAGCAGGAACAAAACACAGTTGCCTAAAGGTATGCAAGTTAGGGTTTCTTTTTTGTTTGAAATTTTATGTTTCAGAAGAGAATCTTTTAATTTGTCACAATTGGCTTATCCCAGGTGGTGCATTTTTCATGGTATGTTTATTATAATTTCGAGGGTGGGTTTATCCACAGCAATAAATGTTAAATGCTTTATTTTTCCCCCCCCTCATGTATGCATTAACCCCTATATCTGAAGGATTAGGTTTTAGTTGTGAAGACTGTCAAAGGCAGGGGGTAGGTGCCTCACCTGTTTGAGGAATCAGCTTTCCTGAAGTGCTCTTTGCTCTCCAGGTATGATGAGTGGGTCAAAGCTGACAGGATCATCTGGCCTGTTGACAAAGGAGGTGGCAAAAGGAAGCAGAAGCGCAAGGTGAAGGTAAGCATTTGTGGGGGTGGGAACTGAGGAGGTGGGACAGGAGGGTAGGAGGGTGGGGATTAAGGTGATGGGGTGGAAGGATAGGAATGTTGGGGTTTCATGGGCAGGGATTGAGGAGCTGGGGTGGGGGGGGATAGGATTGTTGGGGTTTCGTGGGTGGGACTGGGGAGGCGGGGTGGGAGGATAGGCTTCCCCTGGCCTCTAACACCTCTAAGGCTTGCTGCTGCTGGTCCCCAATAGAGCAAAGAGGAGGTGGACAGGGAGGACAGGGAGGAGGAGAAGCCACCAAAGTCAGGGGCCAAGCGAGGGCGGCCGCCCCTGAAGTCAACACCCCCGAGTGCGCCCCGGAGTGTCTCCAAGACACCCGGCAGTGATGGCCGCCCTGCCAGCAAGGCCTCCCGCCAGGAAGCGGCCCCCCTTCCCAATGGAGATGGTGAGTGGCTGTTCTCCTTTTTCTCAGGATGAGTGACTTGATTGGCCCTTGCTTGCCAAGTGTGCTGTCAGTCCTTTTTCATTAGTGCCGGCTGAGGTCTGTCTATGGGCTGCGTTCATCTATCAAAGTGTTAAGGCAGGTTCCCATGGAGACGAGGCATGGTGCTCTTTTGCCATTTTGGCTGTTGATCCTAAGGGATTTCATTTCCTTGCCGGCTTGTTCTTGTGCACTAGCTCAAGTGTATAATGTGAATGCATTTCTGTTTGGTTCGGTATAGTCCTCATGTTCGTTTACAGTTTGGTCAGAACAGCCCAGCTGCCTTTATAAATACCTGTGTGCATTAAATATGAAGTCTAGCTGTCCTGTTCATATGTGTACCTCTTCCCTGTGGAACTGCTCTCTTGGGAGTGCTGCTTCATAGTGTAGATTTAGTGAGAGTGCAAGTTCCAGTGTGAGCTGAAGTACCAGGACACGGCCGCGTTACAGTGTAGACGCAGTGAGAGTGCAGGTTCCAGTGCAGCCACCAGTGTGAGCTGAAGTACCAGGACACGGCCGCGTTACAGTGTAGACGCAGTGAGAGTGCAGGTTCCAGTGCAGCCACCAGTGTGAGCTGAAGTACCAGGACTGCACATGACGCCCACCCCTGTCAATCGTGTTCCTGACAGGGACTCCGCGCCGGAGAACTCGGCGAACATCTGGGATGTACGACTCTGACCGAGGATCTAATGGTGGGCTCCTCTCGTATCTCACTGTTGTGTCTAGGGGCTACTTTAGCACGAGCTGGGATGATCTTAGTCTAGCTAATTGGCTGAACTCACAGACTGATGAATTCTATTTCATTTACATGAAGAAAATAATGTTTTTTGTGTAAGCTAAATCTGAGTGCAGCGGTAATGAGGGAGCATGCCTTGTAAGTTTGAGTGCCTTTTGAATAGTTTTTGTTTGTGGTTGAGTTTGGTGTCGGTGTCCTTACGCTGGTGAAATTTGACATCATTGCTGTCATCCCTAAGTCAGTGTGAACCTCTATGAGCAGTGTAGCAGTGCCAGCGGTCTCCTGCGTCATTCTGCTGTCGTCATTGAGAGTCATGTCAGACTGCAGACTAACTGAAGCTTTTGCCTTGCAGAGGATTCTGGGAACTCATCTGATGACAGCGACTCAGAGGACTCTCCCGAGAAAAAGCTCACGCGAGTGGAGACCACGGACACGGTCATTGCACACCAGGATAAGGAAGAGGAGGTTTGCAGAGCACAGCCGTGCACAGCCAGTGACTTCCAGCCAGAGCCGGAGGCTTCTGGTGGCCCTCAGGGGCACGAGTGGCCTGACCTCCAGGATGAGGCCCCTGGGGCCAAGGAGCCCGAGCAGCAGGAAGAGGTTTCCGTGGCCCCGGAGCCAGCAAAGGCCATGGAGCCGCAGGATGAGGACAGGTCTCCACGCCTCAAAGGCAGGAGGGGGCGCTTTAAGGAGCAGGAGGTGGAGATGTCGCCCACAAAGCCGGCAGCGGCCCCCCAGCACGCACAGGCTGAGGCTGTGGCTCTGCTGACACTGAGGCAGCCGGAGGGGCCCAAGGAGGGTCCGCTCTGCTGCCTTCCCATCCTCCGGCCAGGGCCTGGCGACTCGGACACCGACTCGGCCACCGAGGAGATCTTTGGAGAGGACAGGAGGGCAGGCAAGCGCAAATCCCCTGAGCAGCGAACACCGGAGAAGAAGAGGAGGGAGGAGCCGGGTGAGGCATCGCCGCCGGAAAGGGGGCCTGGGGTGGATGGGGGCATGGCTGACGAACGCTTGCCTGAGGCCCCCGAGGGTGAGGTCTCACCTGGGATGGCTGCCCTCGCCATGGAGGCAGGCACAGAGCACTTCCTGAGGGTGTGCTCGCTTGGGGGGGTGACCCTCAGCACCAAGGAAGAGCTCCTGTCACAGATAGGCCCTGAGTCCCTGGTGTGTCACGAGGTGGACCTGGATGACCTGGACGAACGGGAGAAACCCTCGGGCGCGGAGCTCCTGCTGGCGGTGCGGGCCCCTTCCCCGGGGACCACCCCCAGCCCCAGCGAGTCGCAAAGCGCCAAGAGCGAGAGCGACGTCACCATTGAGGTGGACAGTGTGGCGGGCGAGTATCAGGAGGGCCTCTGCGAGAGTGAGTCGGCCAACGGCTTCGATGCTGGGGCCACCTCCAGCGGCTCCAGTGCGTCTCTTCCGGACAGGGGTAGGCAGACCACAGTTCATATGTGCTCAGTCTCATTCTTAGACAGCAAGTCTTTGCTTTCACTAAACAAAGCTTAGGCTTGATTCCTCCCTGAGCGGTTTAAGATTAATGGAAATGGTGTCTTTCAGTCTGCCCTTTTTAAAAGTCTGTCACGTGATGGCCAGTGTCAGCACGGAGCCTCCTGGATGACTGGCTTCAAGCGGGTGTTGTCTGATTTAAGGGTTCCAGTCACTGAGTGTAATCCTCCTCCAGGTCAGAAGAGGGCGCTGGACTGCAGCGGCAGCTCCTCGGCAAAGAAGCAGAAACGCAATCAGAAGCGCTGCAGCACTGCGCCAGCCGCAGCAAAGGGCGAAAAGAATGGTGCGGGTAGGTGTTCATGAGGCTACCGAGACTCTGTTTGCGGGAAGTTGTGCAGATAGCAGCCAGCCAGGGCCTGTGTGGATTTGCAGTTTACTCCGCCACCATAACTAGATGGCTTCCTTCATGTTCGTTTGCCGCAGTGACCAGCACAGCTTGTGCAAGCAGGCATAACTTCGGTGTTCACCGTTGAGCTCTTTCATGATATCCATGTCTCTCCATGATCTGTTGTATAGACATTTTGTCTTGCTGCCTAGTTGGCCAGGTTTCTGTTGTAAAGGAGAATAAATATCATTGGGACTAATCTTAAGTAAAGGTTTAATAATAAGAAATTGCTACTAAACTTTGAGCAAAAGACCAAAAATCACTATTCACCCTCTTGTGTTGGTAGGGTGAACTACACATCTTTTTGCATCTTTCAAGTCTGTTGTTGTTTGTCACAGACAACATGCTCAGCTGTGTCTTGAATTGGCCTTGTTCGCATGTCTTATGTCCGCTTTTCTCTTTCAGGGCACAGCAGTGACAGTGAAGACCTCCCTGTCACGGACACTCCAGTCAAGGCCTCCGGTCTGCCCAAGGCCCAGAAGCCCCCCAGCACCCCCCACAGCAAGGAAGGGGAAAAGGACAAGTACAGGGAGAAACAGGCCTTCTCTTCCTCGCGTACCTACAAGTGGACCTTTCAGCTCAGTAAGTTTGACTGCTGTCACTTGAAGGGAGGTGACCTCATGTCACTATGGTGTGTCTGCCTCTTCCATAGGAGCGCAACCTGTTTTCACAGTTCAGGGCGAGTAGAATCCATCTGTTTCTCCTGGCCATGCCCCATGTGACTGGTGCTCAGACCCCCAGCAAGATGGTGTCCACTGGGACCCAGGATATAGCAGAAAAGTCTTTAGCTGTAGTGTGAATTGTGAGAAAAGATGGGAAACAAGTAGCACCAGAGGGGTGGTGGTGGTTCTGTCTGTGTACACACATACAGGGTCTACAGGGTTACCTAGGTGACTGGAAAAGTGATTTGGATCTGGATGGATATGTGTGGCTGTACTGAGGAAATATTTGAGAAAGGAATAATTACCGCTGTGGGAGGCAAAGCTGAGAGTGTGGTTTGGTTAGGGAAGCTGACTGACAAGAAGACGGCACAAAACTTGTGGACGGTACAGCTGACCATAAAGACCGATTTCTTAGAGTTGTGTGTTTCCCTTTGAGATTGTGGAGGCCATGTGGTGGCCATGTGTACAGGGGGGTGTTCAGGAGTCAAGAAGCTGGTCTTAAGGAGTTGAGAAGCCTAGTTGCCGGCGGGGGGGGGACGGGACTGTTTCAGAATCTGCTGGTCCTGATGCTTCAGTTCCCTTGTCAAGATGGTAAGAGAGTGAATGGGAAGGGATGGAATAGATCTGCGATTACGTTGGTGGCATGATGGAGAGTTTGGTGACAGGTGTAATTTGTATTAATTTTTCCTGCCCGGTGCTGGCCAGAGGAGGATGGGCTTCCCCTTTGAGTCTGGTTCCTCCCAAGATTTTTTCCTTCTGAGGGAGTTTTTTCAGGCCGCTGTCACCTTTGGCTTACTCTCTGGGGACTCTGGGCCCGGGACTGTGAAAAGCACTTTGTGACAGTGCTTCTTGTTAAAGGCGCTATATAAATAAAATTGAATCGGAGTGTCCGAGAAACTCCGATAATCCTCTTAGCTGTAGAGACCTGCGATCTGCAGTGTTGCAGCTACAGAGGATGCTCTCTGTGGCTTCTCTGTGGGAGGGAGTAAGGATAGGATACAGATGTTCATGAGTCACAAACTGAGTGAGTCAAGTCTTTGAGTCGGAGTGCTATTCAAGTAAGAAGTCTCTCAGGGATGAGTCTTTGTCTCTCTCATGTTTCAGACCCAGTATATTTTACGAACAATATCTTGTTTGAATGTTATCCATTTAAATAACTTAAGTATTCATAGGAACCACAATTATGGTTAAGCACTATATCCTTAAACAAAGGAGAGACAAAAAACCACCATAAAGGTAATATTGATGTTTTAATCAAAACTGTGTTTTGTAATACCTTTCTGCCTTGGATTACTTTGGTTAAATTGCTGCAAATTTGTTTTGAGACAAAAAGCTTCAGTGGTGCTGTGACTCTGAGCAGTTTGTATCCTTTGAATCTGCATGTAAATATGGAAACTTAGTCAAAATGCAGGTACTAATTGGTTTGGAGGTGAACGGGAGGCATTAAGGACTAAACTAAACACCTAATGTACAACATAGTTTGCATCATTATATAAAGAGGCTAACAGATTACAACACTCTCCCTGGGTGGCAAATTTAACTAGTAAATACACCGTAATTCTGATGACCATTATCATGCTGAATTACCGAATACAAAATGAACTCCTAATAGTCTTAAGATTCTGTACTCTGAGAATAGTTTAGCAAAACATTAGATGAAATAGTGAAAGTTTCTCAGTATAAGAACACCACTCTCAGCCTCCATTGTCATTTTAATTGTCAGGCCCCCACCTCCCTCCTTTATTGCAAACCCATCGATAAAGACTCAGTGGGACATACTGTGTATATGAATAACATCCAACCATCCATTTCCCAAACTGCTTAGTCCTATTCAGGGTCACCGGGGCCTGGAGCCTCCCTTGGGCAGCCTAGGGCACGAGGCAGGGGACACCCTGGATGGGGTGCCAAGCCATTGCAGGGCAGTGCACAACATTTTTTGCAATAAAAACCTATGAAATTTGCACCAAACAATTTTGGATTTTTTTTTTTTTTTTCTCTTACCTGGTTAAAACTGACAGTGACATTAGTTGGAACCCTCAAACACTTTTTTTTTTTTTTAATAAGCAAACCATCAAAAAGCATATTAGGCAATTGTGGTGTTCTAAACGTAGCTTATTGTTAATAAATATTTCATGGAAGACAAATTTAAAGGTAGGCACACAATGCAGGAGCCATCACGTGGTTCTTTGTTGCGAGATTTATTTTAAACGAATGTGTGTTCAGGTGAGGATCTTTATGTTCACTTCCCAGGAACGTAATGCTATTTACGCTCTCCACAGCAGAGCCATTTATGTTTACCTGAGAGTGAGTCACAGGAATCTGTCAGAAATCTGTCGTCTTTCCTTCTAACGAGCACTCAACCCTCTTGATCCTGGTTGCTGCGGAATCCATCTCGAATGTGGCGACCCTCTTCTAAACGCTGCAGAGAAGCCTGTTGGCAAAGCCACTCAGGAATTGAGATGTAACTAATCCAGCTGAACAAGCAGCAGTATCTAATGTCATTAAGAGGAGCAGACAAACAGATCTCCAGCTAGCACTGGCTGTGCACCTTTAAATGTACATCTTTTGTCCACACTTTGCCGTACTGCTGCTCGTGCTGCTAACTGCCTTGCCACCATCCGTGGCTGTTCATGTACTGGGAGACAACACTAGGCAGGTCATCTAATGTTACATATGATAGTTTTCAGTGACATGAGACTAACCCCACTGGTACTCTATGCTAACATATCCTTCTATTTTTGCTAATGCTGTGTTTTGCAGTCTCGGCCTCCTCTCCCAGGCTCTTTTATTTTGCTTCCTTTGGATGCTGCCGTGTGTTCTGGGCTTCTCAGCCAGTCTCGATCACCAACAGACGTGATGCTATTTCACTGAGAGTTGCAGGGTTACTTATCCTGTTGTGCAAGGTGATATTCAGTGTTACAAAGTATGGGATTTCGCTTG
This sequence comes from Gymnarchus niloticus, assembly GCA_009936485.2. Lineage (NCBI taxonomy): Eukaryota > Metazoa > Chordata > Actinopteri > Osteoglossiformes > Gymnarchidae > Gymnarchus > Gymnarchus niloticus. The sequence goes on along the minus strand of JAACJT020000021.1, from coordinate 4,099,881 downwards.
GCAACCATTGTGAAATTACTTAGTGAATGGTGGCGAGTCTACCATTGCACAGTTATACAGGGAGAAACATCGCTAACAAGCCTAAACCTATCTACCAGTAGTGGGCCAGAATAACTAAAGAAGCAAGAAACTACAGGAAACGAAACAGCAGTGATCCGTTTATCCCTTAAGAAGGATATGAAGTTCTACCTTCAGGGAATTCGATGACATTAACGGAGGTTGTAGACAATTTTGGTTTGCTCCCGAACTGACTTGGACATTTTAAAGTCTGTTGCTGACATGGAACAGTCTCCCAGCATATGGACGATTCGGTCTCCTTTCAGACTGTGGTACATGAGCTTGAATTGGAGCTAGTGGGCTTTAATCTAGATAGATGAATGAGGAGCTCAGACAGCTGCATATATAACATGCTGGAAGGCTCTTCTGTTTCTAAGCTGCTAGAAGAACATGCAGGTATGAATAAAGAGGAATTACATCATGGACTCGTAGAGGCGTACTCTGCTATCCTGGCTGAACTACATTAACATCAGGGATGCAGAGGTGTCCTTTTAAAGAGCTGGGGAGTCCATTTGTGTGCTGCTCATGCCAGCCACAGTCTCCGTATTCCTACATAGGTGTCCTCTGAAGAGGTGGAGAATCCGCTCCTATGCCAGTCACAGTCTGTATGCACAATTAAGCAAACAGTGGATTTTTCTCTCCATCATTAACAGAAATAATGTTATTTAGTTTACATGGGGGGGGTACTATTGGCCAGTTTAGAGTGTCCACATTTCCAAGTTTAATGTCCTGTATAGCCACCTGTCTTCAGTCACCATCATGAATCTGTTATCCATTGAACAAGTCAAGCTTTTGATTCTTATCACGTGAGGGCAGTCTCCCAGAAGTGTACTGCTTGCTGCCTTTGTAAATCTCATGCTTTTTTAAGGCCCAGGCTATAATCTTTTTTAGCCTTTATTGGCCAGTCAATCTATGGAATACTTTTGATGCCTGGAGGGGGCATTGTCCTACATGAATATCATGACCTTTTTGAAAGCTGTACCACTATATGAAGATGGTGTCATCTAGAAATTAGCAGTACATCTGGGGGTTAATTTTGACACCATCTGCAGGTCGAAAAGGTCCTACAAGTTCATCACTGATAATTGCAGCCTACACCATCACTCCTCTATCTCTCTGCTGGTGTTTGATTTGGGAGCAGTTTATTACATCACTTTCTAATCCATCCATGGGTCCTTTCATCTAGCCCAGTCAAAAGTCACAAAAGTTTGGCAATTTTGATGGTTTTACTTCCTTCTGACTGCTATTTTACTATTTTGTTGTTTTTTGCTCTCATGTTTTTCTCCAAACAGGAAGTACTTGGGTCAAATGGTGAGCATGCTGTATTTTTAAACTATCCATTCATCTGAATTTTAAGTATCGGTCTGAGGAAAAGATGCAAGTAAAATACACTTGCCTAATAATTCTGCACACAGTGTCTGTGGTAGTTTGAAGTGGACTCAACCTTCAGAAATATTAACCTATCGGGTGACTTGCAAGTTGGAATGTTATGTCTGTAAACCACTCATTTAAATGCAGTAAGCTGTAGTCACGTATGAAATGATTTGATGTGGGGGTAGCTACTCATTTACGTTCACTTGACCACATTAGATTGTGATGATCAGGTCAGTAAAACCCATCAAATTTTCATTCTTGCTCTGTAGGAAATTTAGTCTGTTGCCTCAAAGGTTGAAGCCATTTCAGCAGGTTGATATCTTACAGTAGTGGGTAGGCTATATTATATGCCAGTTATTTTAGCCAATGTATATAACTGGAATGATGGTAAAATATTAGAAAAAATTTCTAATTTACTAAATTTGGATCCACTCCACCTTATTGGTGATGCAAATTGTGTAATATGACCATCTCTAGATGGCAGCTCAGTTAATGCTGCACCCCTGTCCAAATCTGCTTCTACAGTATAATCATATATGGCGTTTAATGTTTGGCACTTCTATGACCCTACACCCAGGAGGTGCCCCTACTCCTCCCAATATACATAAGACATACTCTTCTATAGATTATTTTAAAACTAATCACAAATGCTAATTATGGAAAGAAGATTAACACAATTGCGATTTCTGCCCATGGCTGATTACTAATAACTTTGTGCATACCAGCGACACATCTTAATACTTTACTACTTTCCGATGAAACTCTCGTGAAATTTGTATCAGCTGAAATTACCCCAGGAATGTCTCCTTCAGTCACATGGGAATCTCTTAAACTTACTTGAGGGCTCACATTGTACCACTCAACACACAGGTCAGAAAAATCCAGCCTGAACCTTTCAATCTTGAGTGATATTCTAAAATGAGATGGAATATTGGCCTTGACCCCATCACCAGAATTATTCAAACAGCAGCTTATAGTTCAAACTGTTTAATCTCATCTCTACGGGGCTTATAGAAAAGCTGATGAGAACAACATGAAGATGAAGACCGCAACCATCAGTTGTCAGAACATTGCCGATCAGCTCATTTATGAGAAATGCTGAATAGGGAGTCGAGTGTGTAGACCATTCCTGGATGAATCATTGCTTCCATGAGATTTATACTATAAGCAGTATGCTTCTGACTTACGGAAGTTGGTCTTTTTGATTCCTTTATCAGTAGTGTAGACCTACCCAGTATCACTGCAGAAGCTACACCATCTTGACACACCATTCTTCCTGGCTTATTGTGGCAACCTTGGACCAGATGGGTCTCAGACTGAATTCCTTAAAACATCTAGAAGTCCTTGCCTTTGGCCTTTAAACAATAATTTGTCCCTGCCTTATTGCCCCCACTATATGACAAGCCATTTGTATGACTAAAAATGATAAAGCCCCACTTGAATGTAGTTCCCATCTCACTTTGAAATGTTGATAGTAAGCTGCTGGCTCACAGACTGGAAACCGTTTTACCTTCCATTATTTCTGCTGACCATAGCAGATTTATTAAAAACCAGTGTTTTCTGATATATCTTGGCAGTTCAATATTATTTGAAGCATGAACTATCGGTTTGATCCTGTAGCTGGTCTACCAAAACTGCTTGATTATTAAATATCTTTTTATTAGAATATCTGGATACAACATTAGCTCGCATTGTAAAGCCTTGCATTTGTAAGCATAAGCTCACTTGTAACTCCATTCAGTTTGAAGTTATTTCCAACAAATTTAGATATCTAAGGATTACGGTTACATTAAGAATCTCGATAGTCAGCTTTTCTCAACTCATAACTGGTTTAAATCAAGATCTAGACGAAATGTTCCAGGTACGTAGTGTTATGTTTTAAACAGTGAGATTTGCTTGATTGCGTAGAGTGAAAATATGGTCTTTCGCTACATGTATGTTTTTCTGCTTTTACTGTTGCGTGTGAATTTTAAAACATTTTTTACTTTGGTGTCTGTCCAGGGACAGTAGATGAGTCTTTCTGGCTAACTCTGCCATCCATATATTAATAAATGTGAATGCACTGTCCCTGTCAAACAATCTAGAATGCTGGAGCTTAATGCATCTTTCATTAGAAGGCAGAATCACTTCCCTTGAAATGAATATGTTGCCCCGGTTTTTTAATTAATTTCAGTGTCTCTCTCCTTAAATAGATTTGTGTATGAATTAATTTAGAACACAAAACCCCTTCAATATGTAAAGCTCTCCTGCAACTACTCATGCTGGACTACCCCTACCAAATTTTCAGATTTAGCCTTGGGCCTCTGTTGGATTGTTTGAAGGGCTTGCATGTCAGTGATGCACTTATGTTCTTCGAGTAAACTGTATGGAGATTTAATATCCCTTGTAATGCACTTCTTTAGATATTTACCCCTCTAGTGTTCTCTACTAGCTCTGGCTGATGGTGCTGATCCATTGGATAGAATAAACGATGACTAAGAGTGTGGCACGCTGGGTTAGGTCATAGAGGGGATTTTCTGAGGTTCCAGCATACTGTGGTGGGACAGCCGTAGGTAGAGCGCCCTCATGTGGCTGCAGGAATTGAGCTGGTCTTTTTAGGTGCAGGAAAAACCGCTCAGTGACAGGAAGGCATATTTATCGAGCGTCTATACTTCAGCAGGTAACCACACCCTGAAAAATTCATTTGTAGGTCGAGCTTGGCCTCCCACATGAGACATGTGCCATGAACATCAACAAATAAGTGATTCGAGTGGGAGTGCTGTCTGGTGAAATTTGAACTGTTCGTCAGCTCCGACGAAGCAGACAGGACTCTTTTCTGCTCCCCGTGGGAATAGCTCTGCTGCAGCTGCCCACAGGAAGGCTACATGCATCATGAAGGGGATGGGGGGGGAGCCTTCGGCACCCTCATCCCTGGAAGAGTCGAAACTGCCGGAGAGCTAACGGGTCAGGCCTGTTGGGGATCGGAAGTGGTGTGGTGCTAAGACGTCTCCTGCCGCACGGCAGCATTTGGGTCTTAATCTGAGACAGCCAATCCAAGTAAGCGCATGGAACTTCTTGTCTCTCTGGCATGATGACCATCTTCCTCTGCTGTCGGAGGAGCTTCGTAAACTCTGTATTTCAGTGGCGGTACTCTCCGAGGTATGCAGACCAGGGGTGGTCGGATTTCTGTAGGTGGGTACACCTATTTTTGGTCTGGTCACTTTGATGGCTACCATACTCAGGGAGTAGCTGTTGCTGTGGCTCCTCCCGATGGTGTCCGATGTCACTCCTTTCAATGAGTATATTATGAGACTCAGATTAGGGCACTCTCTGGGTGTCTTGTCTGTTGTCTCAGTATATGCTTCGACCGCAGTAACTGACTCTGAGGGAGACATTTTATTCACAGCGTCATTCGGTGGTTGATGGGTGCCCACGAGGTGACACTCCTCGGGTTATAGGTGACTTCAGTGTGACCACTGGCACTGACAGGACTAGCTGTGAGGGTTGTGTCGGTCCCCACAGGTCTGGTGACTGTGGTGAAAGTGGGTCCATGTTCCTTGACTTTGCAAAAGGTCAGGGGCTGCGGATCGCTTGATCCTTGCTCCAGTGCCCTGAGCCGCATCATTGGACTTGGTACTCCAATACTGGTGGTGCGGCGAAGGAGATCATCACATCCTTGTGGGCAGATGCTGGAGGCTCCTACAGAAGTGCCCAGTTTGTGAATTCTGACCAGACCTGTCTTTGCTACTCTGAAGCTGAAGATTGAGCTTGGGTCCAGTAGGCTACCACCTAATAGGAGAATGAGGCTGGACCTGCCCAGATTCCAAGATCAGGCTGTTTCTAATGAGTTTCCACGCAGTTTGTGTGAGGAACTTGGAGACTTGGGCGCAGCTGCCGATTCTAAGGTGATGTTGGAGACCTTCCGTGACAAGACCCTGAAGGTTGGTGAGGGTTGTGTTGGTGTTGCCGGTGTTCTCAGAAGGTGTTGTCACCTCACAGGGCACCCTGGATATTATCGAGGAGTCACAGCGCACAACTTGATGGCAGCTCCGGTCTGTATTGGAAACTGAGAAGGATGGCTGCGAGGGCTCTGAGGGCAGATAAGGAGGTGTTTGTTAGAGGGATACGTGAGCAAGTGACACACCATCTATGGTCTAGTGACCCACGTCCTGCTTACAGAGGAATTGAAGCATCACACACATCCAAATCTGTTCCTTGGAGACTCGCAGTCAAGGCTGGTGATGGAACGGTCTTTATGGATCACACTGCAGTTGTGACTCGCTGGGCTGGCTACTTTGAGCAGCTGTTTAAAGCTGATCCTTTGGCTAGGATGTTGGATATCTCTGGGTCTATGATTCTTGAGCCTGATCCTCTGATTAGTGTGAACCACCCAATCTCACCGAAATTGCACAGGTGGTGAACCAGCTGAGGGTAATGAAGGCTGCAGGGATCTGTGGAATCCAGGGTAAACTTCTCCAGGCTGATGGTTAGGCTCTCCTCCTGGCATTGCAAGCAATCTTTGCTTCGATTTGGGAGACGGGCGTCATTCCAACTGACTGGAAAATGGGACGACTTGTCCATATCTGGAAAGGGAAGGGTGATCACTTGGATTGTGGCAACTACAGGGGATAACACTGCTCTCAGTCGCGGGTAAGGCCCTTGCTAGGGTCATCATCAGTAGAATTCATTGTTTGCCTCCCGGTGACCGGAGCAGTCTGGTCTTATACCTAAAAAGTCTACCATCGACCGCATCCTGGCACTGAGGATTCTCTTCTAGCGCAAGCACGAATATCGGCAGAGTTTTTTTGCAGCCATTGTTGATTATCATAAATCATTCGACTCAGTTGATTGAGCTGCCTTGTGGGACATCCTGAGACTTCGCGGGATCCCCCCAAGTTGCTGGACGTCATGGCTGGCCTGTACACTGGTACTGTGAGTACTGTATAAAGTGGAGGCAGGACATCTGCGTTCTTCCTAGTTCTGGGATTCGACAGGGGTGTGTTCCTGTTCCTATACTGTTAAATGCTTGCATGGACTGGGTTTTGGGCAGGGTCATGGGGTCCAGTGGCTGTGGGGCATCTGTAGGTGAAGAAAGATTCGCTGATCTTGACTGTGCCGATGATGCTGTGATCTTTGCGGAGTCAATGGAGACTCTGATCGGAGCTCTCGAGGCTGAGTGTCTGGGCTTGCAAGTGTCCTGAATGAAAGCCAAGATCCAGGCCTTTAATAACCTCTTGGGCACAGCCATTAGCAGTGTGTCTGTCTGCTGAGAGAGTGTTGACTGCTTCGAGAGGTCCACTTAATTCGGCAGTGACATTCATGTCTCTAGTGACTCTTCCTATGAAGTCAGTAGATGGATTGGGAGAGCATGGCGCGCTATTGATATCTTTGTAAGGGAATGAATGTCCAAGTCTTTAGAGCCCTGGTGCTCCCTGTTTTGCTGTATGGCTGCGAGACATGGGCGCTATCCACTGACCTGAGACGAAGACTGGGCTCCTTTGGTACTGTCTCTCTTCAGAGAGTCCTTGGGTACCATTGGTTTGACTTTGTCAAATGAGTGGTTGCTTGGGGAGTCCCGAATGAAGCACATTGACGCACCCTCACAATGCAGGCAGTTACGGCACTATGGCCATGTGGTGTGATTCCTTGAGGGTGATCTGGCTTGCAGGATCCTCTTTGCTGAGGACCTGAGTGGCTGGACTAGGCCTAGGAGACGCCCACATAACACCTGGCTGCAGCAGATAGATGGCCATTTCTGAAGGGTGGGACTGGACTGCATGTTGGCCGGCCTTGCCTGGGATGTTGCCAACTGGGATCCTGAGGTGTTTCATCTTATGGTGGGTGTGGCAACGTGCTGTACCAGTGTATGCTGCTCAATCTGACCTGACCTGTCGGCTGTTCTAGACGAGGATCTGCACTTGAGTGCTCGGTTCTGTGTGCGCTATTCGTGTTTTTGGTTGGGTCCGAGCCATGCGATTCTCTTTCACCCACCCACCCTCTGTCCCACAGCTGAACTGGAGAACCTGACGGGTGCAGAGCGCATCACCTTCCTGCAGGACAAGCTGCAGGAGATCAGGAAGTACTACATGTCTCTGAAATCTGAAGTGGCTTCCATCGACAGAAGGCGCAAGAGGTTAAAGAAGAAAGAGAGAGAAGGTGAGATCTCAGCTTTGGCTGTGGCACTGTGGCCTCCTTTATTTCCCTGACATGGCCTCCGCTTGCACTCCTTTCGAGTCCTGATATAGCTGATTATGAATCAGTCACTTAAAGTCAGAGAAATTCCTTATTTACTCTGCTGTCACTTTAATTTGCATTGGAGGTTGGAGTTCTGATTAAAATGCTGCGTTTCAGGGTCTTCAGTACCAGCTTGATTCTGTGCTTTTGTCGCTGTGACTTAATGGTAAAATGTGGCTGAAATGAGACAATTTCACGAGGACTGCGTTGCCAGCGGTCCGCTGACACTCAGCCTCCACTCTATCCCACAGTGTCTCACACGACGGCCTCCACGTCTTCAGGTTCCTCTGACACCGGCATGAGCCCATCCTCCACGTCACCCAGCCAGACCACAGTGGCGGTGGAGTGCAGGTGATGGTCCCTGCCTTCCTGGCATCCAGCGGCCTGCCCGGAGACGCGCACTGAGACTGACGAGTCAGAGCGAGCAGCCAAAAGCACTCAACGACCCCCTCCCTTGGCCCTGCCCTGGTGGCCACTCCTACTTCCTGCACTTTGTGACCTGACCCCGCCTCTTCCTCCGTCGAGCACCCAACCACGTCAGGAAGCGGATTCTGTGAACAGAATGTAAGAATGAATTGGAGATTGGTTCTCAAGCCCTCCGTTTTGAACGTCATCCTATTACAGTTCAAGGCACTTCCTTACCCCCTCCCCCACACAAAACATACGAAACCCTTTCCCCTTGGTTCCAGTAGTGGGACCGCTTTGAATGCAGTATCGTTCGTGTTCTTTTCCTCAGAACGAGGCGAATGCCAGGCAGCGTAATTCGGATGGGTCCTTCTTTTTGGTAATGGTCACTGTTAACCAGCTGGACATGGTTTGTAAAAAGGTCAATTCTGCTCGTATGCTCAATCAGAACTGCCAAAGTACACGTGTTACAGCAGAGTGCCCTATTTTGAAAAAGTGGGACAAATTCAGTTGCAAAGGGGGTGTAGTTCACTGAAAAGGCCGGCTCTGTCGTCTTCCTCTGGTAGTGTTTTAGAGCACAGATCATAGATCATTATGCAAAACTGTTAGGGGCCCCCACTTTCTGCCCTGTTGTCTTTTAAAAAGAAAACACATGTTTACAGTGGAATAGAGGCAAAAACCTTTTCAGTGGACTAACTTCCTCGCAAGTGTATTTTGTCATTTTATATGTAACTGCAGAGTTTTTATTTTATTATGGGAAATTTCAAAAAGTATATATCACAGCCATGAAGTTATTTAATGAAAGATTTCTAGAGCTGAAATTTTGTGTAAAATAAAGGTATCTTGCAACTTGTTAAATATATTTATTCACAGTGAACATAACATTTTTATGTATTTTTTACAATAAGACTAAAAATCAATTGGAAGCTTCCACGTTTGGTTAGGACCGTTGGGAAAATTAGATTGGACTGTGAGCTTAGTGAACGGCAAACTCTGACTGTGTTCTACATTGACTCCCCCCCCCCAACCCTTGGGCCCAACTTTTTTTTTTTTTTTTTTAAAAAAACTCCAGAAGATGGTGACTTTTACATATTTTTCTCAGCTTGTATTCAGATTGCCTGGTACTATTTGTTTTAATTTAAGTGTATAATATTATTTGCATTCTGACCATTTGAATAATAATAAAAGTATTCCTACAGGAACATGTCTGTCAAGCCCAGGTCTCTCTTTATTTTGTATATAGATCTTCCTAGACCATGTATTTGAAGATACATTTTACAAACTGTAAAAAAGATTTATTTTATGAATTTTTTATCATCTTTGTAATTTTTCTTCCCCAGTGTTGTCTGTAGATTAGTGCACCATCAGTAGACTGTGTATGATGAACTTGGTTTTCAGCATCTGCTAAAACCAAACCCTATAGTGTGAAGTACAACTCAGTACATCTCTGCTTTATAAGCTTTTTATTTCAACATTGTCATGACTTTAAAGTTTATCTACAGGTTCCTGGATGAAGGAATAAGGTATTAGATTTCCTAAAGTAAAGCCATTGTATCTTTATGTAAAATAAGCAGAGCGCCCCTCATTTCTAATAAAGTTTTCACATATAAGTTTTGTTGCGTGGTTGAGTCCCTTTTCTATAACAAGTCTTTGCACATGGATGTGTGTGTGGAGCCTTGCAATGAATAAAAATGAATGTTTAAAATCACTTGTACTGTAATTTAAGTTGGGTGCTGGCACACTTTGTTTTCTTTGAAAAGCCATTTTGGTTGGAGGAGCATTGTCTTGATCACTATCCAATCACAGTTCTAGTTCTTAAGCACTTTTTCAGTCAAAGACCACTTTTCATTTGGAATGGGTTGCATGTAAAATGTTTCAGAACCTCTTTTTGTGACAAGACTTTTGTCCACAGTCATTTAAAGTTTGTCTACATACAGTACAATGATTATATCTACATGCTTAGGCTGTGCTGAAAAGAGCATTAAGTTGCCAGTGTAGGAACAAGCAGACAAATGACCACTCAATGCTGTCTTGGTCTCTATTTTGAATTATATTTTAACGCAAAATGTGTTTTCATGTTAACTGATTACTTAGAAGCATCTCTGCATTGAAATGTATAAATTTTTAGTCATGAAGAATCCCCTACAAAAGCCACTTTTAGGCAGATTTCAAAATAACGAGACAATGAGAAACTTTCAGAATTTAATATGTACCATGGGAACATTGAATGCTCAGCTCTGACTCTGATACCTGGACTGCTGAATGCTCAGCTCTGACTCTGATAGCCGAGTCCCCCCCCGCTATATGATACACGTTAATTAAACACCATTAATTGGTCCACAGAGAAGTTCACAACCCCCACCCTGAGAGTCTCAGCTCATCATATGCCTAGTCAGACCATCCAGCCTAGGGCTCCATCACTGTGGCACACGGTACTTGACCCAAGGATGGCCCTTGATCCATTGGAGGTAGGCGAGAAGGCACCCTTAGCGGTATGGCTGCCTGGCCCAACCTGGGTTCTGGACTTTCCTCTCCGTTGGTGTGAAGACCGGCAGCGTGTACAAGTCCAGAGCTCAACTCCTATCGGGGTTGACCCAGCAAGCCCGCCTTGGCAGCCAGGGCCTCATTCTGCTGGATGTGGTATTCCTGGAAACGCATGGAGATTCGCTGGGTCATCTTCAAGTATTTTTGAAGGCAGCTTTCCGAACAGGTACCCTGGATAAGAAATAAAACCAAAGGTAACGGCCACATACAGATGCCACGTGTGATCCGGGCACTGTCCAAAAGAACAGTAATGTCACCCAAGGACAGCGGCAGCTGCACTGTGTACTGATTCACATAATGAATGACTGCTGCTATTTGTTCAACCCTCATTTTATTTAGTCGTACTATCTGTGCGTAGAAGAGAGCAGTGAAAGCACCTGCACTAGTGACTGTCTTATTTAATGAGAAAAGTCCACACTCCACCCATTACAAGTTGAAAACTACAGACTTGAGGCTGACTGTTATATGTATTGTTAGCCACATTGCTGATATTAAGGATCCACAAATTTATTGGTGTTGGCAGAAAACTGACCACCGAAGCATCATCTCTTTAAACATTTATGAAGAGAAAATCAGTTCTCAACACTAGAAAATGCAGAGAACAACTCAGTCTGGGACTATTTAGAAATTTAGCAAGGAGTTGTTAGTGATTAAAATGTACCACACAGAATTAAAGGCCTGGAAATGATTTGTGTGTGAACATAAGCTGATTTGAATGGTGCTTTTCTTTAGAACAATGTATTTTAAATTTGCTCGTTTGAGAGTTCAACATTGTAAGAGTTCAAACTATTTACCTGTTTTTTTTTTTTTAATAAAAGTGCATCGTTTCATATTTACGCAATTTTAAAACTGACTTTATATTGTTTAAACTTGACAAAACAGTTATTTTTGCCCATCTAAAATCACATCCGATATTACCAAAATTTTGCATTTGAGTTTGCATCTACTATGGACCAGCCTCTCTCCTCTTCTGTCTGCATAAAACTCAAGTTTCTAACTTTTCACACAAAATTCCTTTCTGGACCCTAACCAGGTCTGTGTTCAGAGCTGAACACTCTACTGAGACTGCCCTACAATCTGCAAGAGCTGCATCTAGGTCGTCTGATTTCATGCTGGCAGACCTAACAGCTGCCATCAACATGGTAGAACTCCAGTTGACTCTGTCCACCCTCTCTCAGCCTGGTATCACGGGGACTGCTCTGAGATGGTCTAATTACCCATCAGGTAGATCCTTCCAAATGTCTTTGGGTGCAGAAATGTCTAAAGCCTAGTTCATAATTTCCATGCTCCATCCACACACAATGCAAGATGTAAATGTCGTCATCAGGGGTGTGTGCAGACTGTGTGCATGCAAGCCCAGATTTTGTGTCTAGCAGGCATTTTTTGCATTGCTGCACCACAACTGTGCATGTGCAACAAATAGAGTAGTGCACTGCTGGGAATTTAAAGTAAATAGCAGCACTAACTTTAAAAGAACAGATGCCAATGAAGAAGGAGTAGAAGAAGAGTGTATTTGTCATGTGAAGAAGTGTGGAGGTACCCACACTTCTTGAGAGTCACCCACACTCATCTCTCAAGAAGACAGAAGTAAAACAGATCACTCTTGGTCACCATTGTGCACTTCTCCCCTTGCTTAATTAAGCTTCATTTAAGCTGATTTAAAAGTTTCATTCAGACTGCGAGGACAAATGTGCCCTCTACTGGTCTGATGGAATATCATCGCCGCTGACCATGAACCACACACACTGACAAATGTAATATGGACACAAAGGACTGCACGTTCGATTGTGCATGGACTGTGACGGAGCACGGAAAATTGAAGTATGAACAAGGCTTAACTCACATGAGTTAATGTGTGCCTCAAGATTCAATCCTTGGTCCTCTTACAACCTAGTCAACAAAGTGTTTTGATTAAACTAGATTTTCTAATGTTAGGTTCTAACAACATTTTGCAACGTTCAGCTCCTGCTTCACTGCTGTCGTGCACTTGTTACTGGTCATCCACTGGAAGCTCGGCCTAGCAGCATTTGAACCTAAGCTGGCTCCTCGATGATGTGCTATCCACATCACTTGTATGGTGCGACCCTACTGTATAATTACTGGTGTAGAACACTTCTGATGAAAGCACAACAGTATTACCTCCTCTGGTTTTACTTCCCTGGTGGTGAAGTCCTTCACACAATCCATAAAGCAGTTCTCTGTAAGCTTGTTGTAGGTTGACAAAAATTCTTTGAACTGTCAAAAAGAAGATAAATGCTATTATTATTAGCCCTACTGTTGCTGAACTCTGTAAATGCATTACTGAGAAAATGAGCACTAAGTACAAAACAGCTTGAATTATTACACAAACTGAACTACCTGAACCCTGTTTACCAGGGTTAGCGAGGCATTTAAAGTAATATACTAAATAAAAGACGATAAAAATTTAAAGTTGGAAAACCTACACCCAGTACAGGCTAAAAGACCTTGGGGATTGAAGACAGATTAACAGTCAAGGGAACAAAATTTACTTACAATACAAAACACATCATCCCATTCACAGACCTGAAAAACGTTAATTACCTGTTTGATTTGATCTGATTCTGAGATCTGGGCAGCCATGACTCTTAAATTTATAGTTGTCTTAATTTGTCTAGGAAAAAAAAAAAAACATATACAAATAAATTATACTACATAAGCAAAAATACTGATCAAGTAAAATATGATACCATATATATATATAATCTTTCATTCCTAGTGTAAGGCAGATTTCTATCACATGAAAAAGGTGAGATTCTTAAAATCAGTTTTTTAACTTTTAGGTCGTGACCCAAAACTGGGTCAATACAACATTTTCATCAGGTCGTGAGATTTGTAGTTAAAAATTATATATTCATTTTCTGTTTTTGGAATTTTTACTGAAGGACATGTGTTTCCGATGACAGGGCGCTCATGCCATGCCTAGCCATTTCCATAGTCACGTGAGACAGTCTAATGAGCCCTCATTCATTGGAGAAGCACATGGCGAAAGGCAAGAATGATGCGGATTACATCAAATATGGAAATACCTACATAAACCAAAGTGAGGGACCAAAAAACCACTGAAGTGTTGTTTCATGAAAACATGAAGCCATGGAAACTGAAAGGCGATTAAGAATTGAAATGCTCTACATGCAAAGACAAACCTGTTGAGTACTTTCAAAGATTCAAGGGGCCCATTCCAGAAAGAGGGCTTAACGGAACTTATAATTAAACTTGACTTCTGATTGGAGAAATTCAGAGAGATTTGGGGAAAACAATACAATAAACAAATCTGTGGGGGGGGGGGGGGGGGGGGGGGCCGGTTTTTTTTTTTTTTCAAAATAAAATTTTGGGTGGGAGTATGGGTTTTTTTTTACCCCTTTTTTGGGGTCGG
>JAACJT020000021.1:4043671-4072150 GCA_009936485.2 Gymnarchus niloticus | reverse complement strand
TTAGGCATAAGCAATTGGGAAATAACACTTTCTGCCCAGGAACAAGAAAAAGTAAAAATTTTGTTACATAGTGTTATCTGGAACTAAATCAAGTAATCCCAATAACCTTGTGTGTCTGCCACAGCAAGAAAGTAAGTTAGTGTAGCGTGTAGTATTACATCAGGTGCTGTCGCATAATGCAGGTGATCAAAATGAGTGTGACATGTATGACTGTGGCTGGCCCTACACCACACATGCAAGGTCAGGAGTCCCGCTGTTCCTGATCGCGTGAAGAGAAGCTTTCTCAAAATCAATGGCGGGCTTTATGATGAGTTTGTGCCTCTATCAGCCACAGGCACCTATTGTCAGGGTGATAGAGTAATGGAGAAGAGCTGCACCTCAGGGGAGGTGGGTGGGATTTCATTTTTCTGAAATGCTTTTTCTTTGGCCGTTACGTTTTAACTTTTCGGTGGTTAGCTCTTTGAAGACTGGTAGTTCGTGCAGGTTAAAAAACCCCTCCATTTTATTGTTTTCATCCAAGAGGAGAGTTTCACCCACCTGCACAGCTGGGTGTGGTGCCGGAGCAAATGCCTCCGCGTTTCATGGGTGTCTGAGCGGCACACATCCTGGGTCTGCAACCAACAACCTTTTCATCTTGCTGGGATATTAATGGACACCTCCCCCCAGCACCATCCTAGAATAGACAGAATATACATTATTTATGATTAATGATATCATATCATTATATAATATAATCTCTGTAGGCAACATTAATGTTCTGCACAGAGCAGTTGCCAGATGAACTGAGGAAAATTACTGTACATGACCAGTAGCAGCAAATAAAATGATTCTGCTTCCAGTCATTCTAACTCATTGTCTTGAGCCGTCTCACTAGCTGACAATACCTATGGATGGTCAGATCTTGCCCTTCTGCCCCACATGCCCTGTGCTGCTTTGATGCAGTGTTCACCCCCCACCATGAGGTATTAGTAATGTCCTCCCTCCAGTCTTTTGGTTCCTTTATTTAATGTGCACGAGAAGCTGTTTATTCCCATGTCTGCAGTCCCTGCCCTTGTTGCCTGGAGTTCCTGCCTCTGTGTGGCAGATGGATACGCTCTAAAAGAGAGCAGTGGCTCTACTCTAGCACAGAAAGGCAAGAGGCCACAAAGTCTCAGAGGCCTGATCAGTAGTCAAAAATCATTTAGCATGTACACTATATTGACAAGTTTTGGGACACCATTTAATGGGGGGGTTCACATATTTTTGGTCTTGGGTAATTGCTGTGACAGGTGTATAATTAAATACACAACCATGCAATTTCCAGCAACAAACACTGGTGGCGGAATGGGTCATACTGAAGAGATTAGTGACTGTCAGCTTGGCACCATCATAAGATGCCACCTTCCTAACAAGTCAGTATGAAATTAATGCCTTGGTTAACTGCAAGTGAAGTGATTGTGATGTGGAAACTTCTATAAACAACAAGAGTTCAGTTGTGATGTCATAGGCCATACAATCAAAAAGGGACCCGATGACCCAACATCAATACCCAACCTCACTGATGCTGTTATGGCTGAATGGCATCAAATCCCCACTATGATATAATGGTGATTATATGGTCCATGTGATTTGAATGACCTTTGGCATTCTTCACAAAGCTTGGCTTTTGTATTATGAGTAGCAAGATGAGTATGTGTTTTCTGACTCTCAAAAAATGAAATTCAGTATTAATCCTCATTCAGAAGTGAACAAGTTTGTCATGTTTCGAGAACTGCTGCCTTTGTTGGTGAAGGGTTTCACCTAGGTTTACCTTGGCCCTGATGTTTCTGTAAAATTAGCTTCCATCTGCTGACCACTTTGCCTGTCAGCACTAGAAACCACTATGGTGGAGCCGAAAGCGAGTTGCCTCAGCCCGGGTTCTGCAGGCTGTTATCTGACATGAGGTGACATCCCTTCATACTCTGCAGGAAGGCTTCCAGAGGAGAACCAGAACGACCCAAGATCTCCGCGGGAAAGAATGGTGTCTGCTGGGGATGTGGATGTTGCCATGGGGATGGTAGTCTGCCAACCAGAATCATCTAGGTAAGGGAGAGACATTTGTCTTCAACTTTGCTCTGCCTGTGAAACTATTGATACAGGGTGTTATTTTGCTTGACTATGCACGTGTGTTTAAATCATAAGCGATTTTATGTTCAGTATTTTTGGCCCATTAAAGGTGACTCCTCTACTTTTCAATTTTGAAAATATCTTTCCATGTTTTAGTCAGCATAGGGCATGCTTTTGTGTGTTGCATTTTGATCTGTACATCACGTATTTGATAGTTGTTTTTTTTTTTTTTTTTTTTTTTGTGCCATTCATGTTTGTAGGGGAGATTATAGAAATGCTTGTTTCCTTAGTAACAATGATGATTCTACATGACTGGTTAAATGTTTGTTTTGTGTTGTTCAGTGACAGTCCTTTGGTCTCTGACTGGAGTTTTTATGTTTTCCCTATGTTTTTTTGATATGGGTATGAGCACCAAGGCTCAGGGCACCTGGATAGCGCACTGATATGTTTTTCAGATATCTGGTAGATTGGTACCTTTTAATTTTCTTACTGTGTGTGCCCTGTGATGGACTGGCATCCCATGCTGTACTTTCAGGAATAGACTCCATGTTCACTGCAGCTCACTGCATTAGATTAACGTTCTCAATGTATTTCATTTTGCTACTAAAACCTGGCGTGAAAAAGAGACAGAGGACCCGTCACAGTTCTGTCACTTTAGATTAGTACATTTTTAGTGTTGCATATTAAAGTTATTGCGTCATTTGTCCCGGAAATGCAGCACACGTTTGCACTTTATAAAATTTTGGTGGGAGTTATAAGAGCTTTTCACAAAGGTGTGCAGCTGTGCAGATTAATTAAGCTGGATTTTAATGCCTTACCTATTGAGGCAGCAGGGCTTTCCTGTGGCTCGGGATTAGCAGGCGCTTGTTTGATTTGGCACCATCCTGGATGGCTGTCAGCAGGATGTGACATGAAGTGGAGCGGCTGGCCTCTGACGTCCTTCTGACCAACTCTGGCAAGCTGGAAACGTGTCGCTTTCCTTACTATTTGATAAGCCTTCCCCTCTTCCCAAGCTTTTTTGCAAATCTGCTCCATTGTAATTTTCTGAAACCTCAGAGGAGGGATGAAATTCTATGCACAACTTATGCCTTCAGGTAGAGGTGAGCAGCTCATCTTGGACATTGTTCCTAACTACTGACTCCAGATCAGTTTTGCTGATCTTGTTTTTTTTTTTTCCCTTTTGATTAAGGCTTGCTTTGGCAATCATATTCTAGATCTGTCGTCGGGAACAGGTACCTGTGAGATGCTAAATATTTAAGCCTGCTAGCTTTGGCTATTTTCAGCCATTCCTTCTCTTTATCCACCACAGACCAGGCAAAATGGGGGGAAGCCCTCATAAATGTAATATTTTGTAAAAAAATTTTTTTTAATAAACATTGTACTATCAGGCACAATTTGTGTGGTGCATAATATAAAAATCCCCACCTCTCTAATTACCAAAATGAACAAGTAGAGAACACGATAGAAAATGGTGGCAAGGGTGTGTGTGTGGGGGGGGTAGCGATCCCATAGAAATCAGCAAACCACTCTGATGGTCTCTTATCACCATGACGACAACGGCAATGGCGTTTGTCAGCTCTCTCAGAGGGTAGGTGAAGTAAATCTGCATGCATGCGGCAGCCTGCCAGCGTTTCGAATGAAAGAGCACTTTGAACCGCGGCCAGCTTCGGGAAAGTAGAAGAGCTGTCAGGCCTGTTTAATGCCGGCAGTTTGTACTTGGCCAGCCTCGCCTCTTTCCCAGAATCCCTCTCTGGCAGCCCTCCAAGCGCTTAGCAGAAGCTAAAAATTAACCAGTGCCATCGACTGCAGTGGGCTGAAAATTTTCCACATGAAGGGTGTGATAAACAGAGTTCGTTTGGGAGGTGGTGCAGTGCAAATCACGTGGGTTAGCTTGGGTTTGCTTTGAGGGGGGCATAGGGGCACCAACAAAACAGGGTGGTTTTTGAGCTAAACGATAAAGAAAACAGTTTCCTTCGAAGAGGGACTGGAACTTTGTAGAAGACAACGGTCATGTTTTGGTGGTGACCACATTATGCATTGTTTTTTTTTAAAAAACATTGCAGCTGTGGTATATTTTTTTTTTTTTAATGAAGTTCACGTGTAACCCCCCCTTCTAGCCATATATTTTAATGAATTCCCAGTGCTCTTTAGAGAATATCCTCACAAAGGCAGTGCTGCAAAGAAGTCTGGCTGTCAGAGCAGGCCAAGGCTTTTAATGAGAGCCTTTCATTGTGAGGTGAAGTCGCACTGCATCACCAAAGCGCACAGAGGCCTTTTATGGGTGGCTGAATAATTGGCACAAACACGCTTCTTCCCCCGTTCTCATTTCTTCCTTTTCACATTCCTTGCGCTGACAAAAGGCGTCTACTTTATCCTTCAGATGGAGTCACGAGCTCAGGCTGCAGATAGACTTGAGATTCGCTCTATGACTGTGGCTGCCAGCAGCCCTACAGGAGGGGGGCAGACTGCTTGTTAGTGCTTCGATGCCCTCCCCTTTGCAACCATTAGGATGAGAAATGCCAATAAGAACAATTCTTTTTATTATTTCACAGCCTTGGTTGTTGTTATTAAGAAATATTTCTGGGCACAGAATTGTGAAGATTCATTTTGTAACAGTATTTATTATGATATGCTAATCCACATGTGCAGATTTAAATACCTGTCAATGCCACATTTGGTCTAATGTAGTGAATGAATGATCCTTATTGCATGGTCATTTCAGTTATGTAAGGGGAACACTATGTACCAGCTGCTACCGTTGTGGTCCCTGCTTTTTAGCTGCACACTGGTTCATGGTGATTCAGTGCAAACTCTGAATTGTCACCCACGGGTGTCCTTTTTTCACTGTGCATGGTATTCGGCTCTTTGTGTGCATGGTTTATTGGAAGAAAACCCTGATCATGCTTAGCCTCCTGTCTGCCTCTCTCTAGAGTAGAACTCCACCCTGTGGTGTGCAGGGAGTGCAGTAAATAACTCCTCTTCCTCTTCCTCATTGACCTTTTTTCTTCCTTCCCCCGTCACCCCTCCCCTTCCCTGGTTGTGTAACGGGAAGGTTCTATTTAACTACCCTGGGGAGGTCAATCAGGAAGGGAGGCCTGGGGAAAGGGGCAGTGAGACGGGGGCACTCCACTCAACTCTTGGCTGTACATTTAGGTAAACAATCAGTGAGTCAGTGAGCCCAGCGTGTTTGAACTCCCCTAGTGCTTGGCAGATCTGACAACTGGTGTCTGCAGTCACACTAAGCACGCTGAGAGCCCGTGGGAGAGATTGATATGAAAATTAGACGATCAGCGAGTGAATGCTGTTCGCTTTCCGTATCTGTCGGAGAAGCGGTTCTCAAAATCGTAGTGTTAATACCAACGCAGAGAACAATTTTTACACTTTGTAGCCAGCGTCAGACCCGTAGCCCCGTAAAATACATTCTCGATCTCTGTCGGATTGCGTTACGCCCATTTTAAATACCGATGCAATAATTTTGACATATTTGAAGCCACAGTACTTATTTTTCAACCACCACCATTGTAATAATTAATTTCCTCCATCTCTGGAATATTAGATTTTGTCACTACAAGGAAGCGGCTATGGACTGAAGAAAATCGAATGCGATTTGAAACGGTTAACTTGCAGGCTCCAGATTGGCTTGTTGCAAGGAAGAATAGGTCACGTTTATACAAGGCAAAAAAAAACTACGGCTACCTCAATACGACCGACATTTTGAGAAATATTCGTCAGTTGTTAACCTGTGCAGATTTTAAGGATATAGTCCTCAAAGCAAACATGTTTGCATGTTAACATCAGTTAAAATACGACGTAATATATAGTCGCGGATGATATGGACTGTAAATTTAATTGAAATATATTCTAAAATCTCAGTCTTGCTCGGGACACCGGTTAAAGTAAATTCTCGAAACGTGACATTAAGTACACCAGGATGGTTGCCGTCTTTTATGTGAATGTTACAATTTTACCTTGGAATAATCGCGTGACGTATATATAGAACAAATTGTCAAGGTTTTGGATCGTACGATTTTCTTCCACACATTCACGCCAGATAAGTGCTATTGTAATGATGCTGATGTAAGCAAAATTTACCGTAGGTTACTCGAGCAGTTACACGTTCCTAGGAATACATTTTCATTTGTGCTGAGTTCACAAGTGTGGGGGACGTATTGAAACGCCCAAGCGAATGAGTAAATAGCAACGATTTGCGTGACACAGCCCGTCTGCACTTCACTGGCTGAAATTTGATCAATGTCTTTGCAGTGAAGTCATTCACAACGTAGGGGAGTGGTTGGAGCATGCGCCTTACAGGAGCAACAAGTGGCATGTCAGTTAGAGGAACTGCGGAACGTGGTGCTGACGTCACGTTCGCGGCCAGGTGGCATTCCAAGTGGAGAGAGAGGACGTGGAGTCACAGTCAGAATTCCAAATCAGAATGCAAGACAGAATGCGAGGCGCGCGTGGTGTAAATTTGAAACCTGCAAGCTGCGACCGCTAGTCACACATTTCGCGCTGCGCAGGCGATCGAGCGAGAGAAAAGCTTTTATTTACAAAGGCTGGTAAGGGGATTACAGAGACTGATAGAAGTGGGATAAAGAGAGAGAAAAGGGCAAGCATCATGTCGTCTGCCCAAGTCTCTTCTTCCAGGAGACAGTCATGCTACCTTTGCGATTTACCCCGCATGCCGTGGGCTATGATCTGGGATTTTACGGAACCGGTCTGCAGAGGTTGCGTGAACTACGAAGGCGCGGATCGGATCGAATTCGTCATCGAGACTGCACGCCACCTGAAGCGGGCTCATGGCTTCCAAGAAGGGAGATCCCCCGGACCACCGCCGCCTCCGTCGGTAAAAGCGCAGACGGCGATGTCATCAAAAGAAACGGTGCAGCTAAATCATGTGGACGGATCTTCTAAACAGCAGCAACCCGGACTTGATCGCTACTCCCTGAACGCAGAGAGACCTCGTTTTGATTATTCGGGAATTTCCACTCATGCTAATAGGCTTCCGAATGGCCTGAGTGGACCGAATGGGTTCTCAAAACCGGACGACGGACCCCCTGAACTAAACCGACAAAGTCCTAACTCTCGGAGGAACCACGGTCTGGTTGCAGTGCCCGGGCAAATGAATGTGCCTCCCAATCTGCTCCCACAGACAATACTGAACGGCCCTCCTACTACTGCTGCCATTGCCCCGCATGGTTTGGCGAGTCGACCCCCTCCACCATCCAGCATGGGACCTGCACTATCTGTGGCTTCTCAGTCGATGTCGGACGTAGGCAAAAGACCGGGCTCTGTGTCAAGCACGGACCAAGAACGAGACCTGAAAGAGAAGCAACGCAACGCGGAAGCCTTAGCAGAACTTAGTGAAAGTTTAAGGAACAGATCCGAGGACTGGGCAAACAAACCTAAGATAGTAAGAGACACTTTGATCACGCTTTCTAATAACACCCCCTTTGATGTGAGGTTCAAGAAGGATCATTCGCTTTTAGGCAGAGTGTTTGCCTTTGATGCCATCTCTAAGCCCGGCATGGACTACGAGTTGAAAATATTTATTGAGTACCCCAGCGGTTCTGGAAACGTATTTTCTAGCGCATCTGGAGTCGCTAAGCAGATGTATCAGGACTGCATGAAAGACTTTGGCCGTGGACTTTCTTCGGGTTTTAAGTATTTGGAATACGAGAAAAAACATGGCTCGGGTGACTGGCGACTTCTGGGTGATCTGTTGCCTGAGTCGGTCCGATTTTTCAAAGAAGGACTTGGCGCTGAAATGTTGCCCCAACCTTACATCGATGCCAGCTTCCCCTTGCTGCCTACGGCTTTAGTTAGCATTCCTCGTGCCTTGCCAGCTGCGAGTGCTCCCAGGACTGGTATTCGCAAGCGGAAAGCTTCACCTGAGCCCGACTCTGCGGAGGGGGCTCTAAAACTATCAGAAGAACAACAGAGGCAGCAGTGGATGGCCAGTCAGAGTGAAGCTTTGAAATTGACCATGGCATCGGGAGCGTTCGGAACTTCTCACGGGGGACCGCCACCGCTCGGACCTGGCCACCCTGTGCATTCCAGTCGGACCACTCCCCCTGAAACAGCCCCGCAAAATGGACAGTCCCCAATGGCTGCCCTCATGTCGGTCGCAGACACTTTGGGAAATGCGCATTCTCCGAAAGACAGCAACTCTGTTCACTCGACGACGTCTACGAGGCACAGCAGCAGCAGTCCAGTCTCTCCAGCCTCTGTATCCGGTCAACGGCGCTTGGCGTCTCGCAATGGTGAGATGAACCTGACTGGGGCACCCCCTCAATCCAGTACCCACCCTGGTTTGGATCAAGTACATCCTCAAAACATTCCAGACTCGCCCATGGCTAATAACGGACCGCTGTGTTGTACTATTTGTCACGAACGATTAGAGGATACCCACTTCGTTCAGTGTCCATCAGTTCCCAACCACAAATTTTGCTTCCCTTGTTCTCGAGAGAGCATCAAGGCACAGGGAGCAACTGGCGAAGTGTATTGCCCTAGCGGAGATAAATGCCCCCTGGTAGGTTCAAATGTGCCTTGGGCTTTCATGCAAGGTGAGATCGCGACCATTTTAGCTGGGGACGTTAAAGTAAAAAAAGAGAGAGATCCTTAGACGTATTGCTTCCTTTAGAAAATACTAAAACCAGTGTAAATACAGGTTGTGAATATTTAAAGACAGGAATAGTCTAATGTACAGACAATACCTTAATTTTTCTATATTTTGAAACAAAGATATGGTATCTAACGTTACACTTCATTTGAAGGAGAAAGCCGCTTTGTTTGACATACGTTATTGACTGTTTACTACATAAATGTCGATGTCAGTTTGTCGTCTTGGTACAGAGTTAAAGCACTTGGCAATTACTGCTGAAGTGCTGCTTTTAATTAATGAACCCCTGCACTTCTGATTGCCAAGGCCAGTCCTGACGCTCAGAAAATGGCAAACGTTATAAAAGTGACGTCCGGTTTAAGTGGGGTCTTGGTTTCCAATTCTTTTAGGTCGGGGTGGGAGATTTTTTAGTCTTTTCATTTGTTTTATTTTTGAGTTATGCTAATTACATTGGTGAGGGTTGAATTTTATCTTGTGGTCTGAGTATATAAATATATATTTTACTACGTGTTTGTTCCCCCCCTCCATTTTTGCTTTAATGCACGGATGCTTAAACGTAGAGCAAAAGCTGTACATGAACATATGCTGTTTCTTTATACATTTCTGTAGTAACAGAAGACTGTAACGTGCCTTGGAGCTGAGTAAATTGTAATAAATTTCCATTGATATTAACTGTTGTTCAGGAGTCGGTTTGTTCAACACGTGCTGTATGTCGTCCGACATGGTCTGCTGCCGTAACATGCCATGGGCGGGTCAGTTCTATGACTACTTTGCAAACTGGTTGTAAAAGCTGAAAACATTTCAGTGTGGTGTAAACTTTTTTTTTGTTAAAATGAATGATTCTTTTGATTTTGTCTAATTGGTTAATTCAAAGCAGCGTGCTTCGTTTTCACTTACGTAACCCGCAGTCAACTACAGTACCGTCTGCCCCAGTGTATCGTAAATGTTCTGATTGGCATGAGTCTTGACTAACACTTACCAATAGTAGACCGGGACAAAAATAAATAAATTCAGACTCTATGGTATTAAAAATGTAGTTGCTATGAAGATATTGGATACTGCCTACAGGTATAAAACTTCTATGTAATGGGGAAACAGGTTGCTAGGGTTCGTCTATGTAGTGACTGGAATTCTATGAGCGAGAGAAGGAATTGTAAACTTAAGATAGTAAAATGGCTGACAACTTTTGAGCGGTTAAACGCTGTGAGTTTAAAGTCTTTTACGGGTATGGATTCCCCGCAGCTGGCATTCAAAAATCCAATTGATATTAATTGGTGCCATGCTATACAAGCGCAGATACTAAGTAAATGTGTCGTGTAAAATGCAAAAGGTAGTAAATGCCCCAGGTCAAATGCACGGTTTAATACATTTCATGTTTTATTATGATTTGTTATTTCTTGATCCCTTCTGTGGTTTTGCTAGAAAAAGTCAGACTGAAGGTTTTATGCTTTCAAATACTTAAACATTTTACCAGCAGGATTGATCTTTTTGCATACAAATATCTGACCCAGATCAGGAGTGTTTTAGCCAGAAACTGTTTTATCACCCTTTGTCTTAATTAGGGTGGGGGTGGGGGGAATGGCAGGGAATATAACAGTAATTTGGGAAACACAGGGGTGAGATTTAGCAGGGGGGTTGGTGGCAAAGAAAATAATGGTAATATGGGAAACACGGGTGAGCTTTGAATAGCCATCCCCAGCATGCCTGCGAGCCATGTTTCTGAAAAATGCCATGGCTGAACAACCAGACATTTCTGCCTAGTTGTAATTTTGTGTCGCAAGCCTACCGTTTCTGAAACATGAATGGTCAAATGGTGACACTGCATTCAATTTCTACTGTTCTACCTTATTTTTTTGATTCTTCACTTACGCATACAATGTATAAAGCATAATACATTGTTTATCCATTTCTCTGCACAGTTATTTAAAAGACACCTGAGTTTCTAAAATTCTGCATAACATCAAATAGTGCAAGTTTTTAAGGTTTGGGGAAGAAGCTTCGATTGGCACGACATGGCATTTTTTTTTTTTTTTTTAAAAGCTGGGTTACTGTTAGTCACTCAGTGTCCTACTGCCAGTCTCATTGCATCAGTAATCCTTCCTAACACTCTGCATTCATAAAATGGAAGCTGCTATTTTGGTCTATATCCTTGAGGCTTCATACAGTCAATAGGTTTGCCCTCATCCCTGCGTCCTCTGTGTGATAATGCAAGCACAGGCATGAGAGCGCCCCCAGGGAAATACCGCCTACCACGGATACAGCAGACAGTCACATGACCACAGGAAGCAGTGCCAGTGTTTGCCTGTTGCCAGGAGTTTACTCTGTACTTGGGCACCGTCACAGTTGCCTTTCACAGTGGCATTTAGTGGCTTGTAGATAATTCATAAATCTGTCTGCACCATGGCAAAAGACCAGGACCATAAAGTTACTAAGCTGCCTGATTCAGAGTATCGTGGGTCAAGCCGTATTATCATTTCAGCCATTTTTATGAATGAATGTTTCTTCCAGATCTGAAAATGCAATACTGTTTGGTCATGCTGCCTGGGGGCTATGAAGCAGCTTCGGTAAACTTTGTGCAGCCCTTATGCTATTCTGCTGTGGTATTCTTAGCCACAAAACAGTGCTCCCTTATTTTTGGTTAGAGTATTATTCACTGCTTGTACTTCAACAGTTATGATTTAATAATGAAATATATTTACGGATTGAGTGGAGTGCTACAGAAATCACTTTTGCCCCTGACTCTGTTGTCATAAAAAGACTTCCTGTAACAACTCTTGACCCTGCATCTGATTTAAACACATGCAAAACTTTTGGTGGAAATCGGGGCTTCCGATGCAGGCCTGGATTCAAATGTGCACTCTGGAGTCCTGCGGCGCAACCGTAACATCCAGCTTCAGCCGGGGCAATGAAGTAGAGCGCTTCTCTTAACATTGGGTGAATAAAAGGGAAATGACAGTGGAGGGCTGGCTCCATTCTCACGGGAGAGGGGTTGTGGAGGCCCATTGCCAGGTTTGAGGGTGGGGAGGTGGGGTTCAGGTTTCAGAAGCTGCTGCGCATTTAAAGTGGAGTGTGAACAGCATGCTGACCGGGTCCTGGTGGGTGTAGGCCAGCAAACCCCTGCTCCCACCCAAAAAAAAAAAATCCTGATGTCTTCCTGAAAGGATGTGACAGAATGCTGTGGTGTGTCGCAGCCACCGGCGACTGCAACCAGTTTGGGGGGAGATATACGGGAATGGTGAAGGTGCCCTTAGCAGTCAAAGCAATAAGCAGGGTTACAGCTGTGCACTCTGTTTGATGAGGGGAGGTGAGACACCTCTGAATACTGAACTGTTCATTAGTCTGCCAAATTATCCCCCCCTTCCCCCACCTCTCTTTATGTATCTCACGCCTCTGGTTCCTGTGCTGAATCGTAGCCACAGTTTACCTGGTGTACATTTGTCATTGAACCTGGACTTTGACGGGTTTTTTTTAATTAATTTTTTTTGACGGTTTTTTTTTTTTGCCTGCTTTTAAGACAAAGTCATTATGCGCTGTTGTGCCTTACGTCTTAAGTTTTCTGATTTCCGGTGATTTTGATTCCTTTGAACTGCCGACCGAAATTAGTCAGCAGTCCCCTTTTATTCCCAGTGAGGATGAGTCATCCCTGCTTGAAAACAGGTTAACGTGGAGGAAGGCCCCATTAACCAGTAGCTGCTTATGCTCTGTAATTCTGGAATGCTGTGTGTGGGGGAGGGAGCATTGCTTTGAGGTTGCCTTGAGTGAACGAACAGCTGCTTAAAAAACTTGGACTCCTGCTCATAAGCTCGTCACCCAGTGGGGGGCGGGGGGGTGTTATTGCGCTATATGAGCACCAGGGCAGGGTCCTCAGCTGAAGCAGGAAATGGGGTTGAGTGAAGGGGAAACACTGAGTGACTTGCAGAGGGTACAAAGGCATAAATGGCTGCTATTTGCGGTAGTCCTGAGCCACAATTCCCCGCTTGCTAGGGAAAAGCTGCGTCCATGGCTACGCGAAGCTGGAGCAGACAGTCTGTCGGGGTAGCGGCGCTTCATGTCGCTGACTCGACCCCGTTTCCCGTTGGCGCAGAAAACAAGCGGAGACTCAGACAGCGATGCCGTGAAACCAGCAAGACTGTCTTGTGACCTCCTTTCCGGATATCGATTAGAAAATTGTGTGTACGATCGCGCCCCCAGGCGAAGAGCCTCTGATTTAAGCGCAGTTTTTGCTTAACAAAACCCGGCTTCTGGGCGGCGGTCATCTGTTTCGGTTTCACATCGTGAAATCTCTCCGCAGTCTGCTTCCCCCTTCGTTCTCCGTTGAAGCCAGTCCACCCCCTCCCCCGGCTGCGAATGGGGAGCAGTTTCTACCGGATAAAAATACCGACTATAAATCCCGCCACTCCAAAGGTTACTCTGCGGTGCAATGCCGTGCTGTTGCTATTGGTAACCAGCCTCGCACAAAA
Organism: Gymnarchus niloticus; assembly: GCA_009936485.2. Classification (NCBI taxonomy): domain Eukaryota; kingdom Metazoa; phylum Chordata; class Actinopteri; order Osteoglossiformes; family Gymnarchidae; genus Gymnarchus; species Gymnarchus niloticus. The sequence goes on along the minus strand of JAACJT020000021.1, from coordinate 4,058,983 downwards.
CACTATTTATTCAGGAATTCGCGGATACGGGAGCCGGGGATGTGGCGGCGCAGCATTAACCTCATTAGCGCCGGACCGTTCTCTCTGCTTCCGACGAGTCTTTTTTAAATGAAAAGGTAAATTTTGCCGCTGTCTCGTCATTCATAGAGCTGCCCATATACCAGTCAGCATAATAAGCTGACAGTTTAATAAAGAACATTTTTTTAGATTTTTTTGTTATATAGTCAAAATGCTGCATACGGTGCAACACAGGGCGTTACCGTGTGCGCAGTTAATTGTTGACAGCTTTAGTGTGCACACTCCTAAAATGTCTATCGTGTGTGATGACGGATTTGGCTTTATGGCGAGGCGATCGTGCGGTTGCCATGCTGGACTCGGTGACGGGTCACACGTATCGGAAACGCTTTCAATGCATTTAAAGAGCTCAAACTGCCCCTCGCACTATCGTGTCATTCAGCAGATCCGTAAAACAAATGAATAAAAAAACGAAAATCCTTCTGGCGTGTCTCCTTGGGAGCAAAAGAAAGGGTTACTCCCCGCGTTGTTTTTCCGAGCCATTTACAGACAGTGATGTCAGCAGTATCTTTCATCGCCCGGGTCCCGAAGCAAGATAATGCATGCAATCCGAAACATTCCTATCTGGCAGTGAAGCCTTTTGGAGCCGCAGGATTGGACTTCCTGCCCCTGTCTGCAGAAAGAGTGCAGCAAAGAATAATTGGGAACCCCCTCCCCCCCCCTTCCCCTTTTCCTCTTCTGTCAGACAAACCAAAGCTGAAAAGTAATGTTTTATTACATTGTTTAGATGCTTTTCTCTTAAAACAATTGACATAGCTCCCCTTTAATGCGTTCTTAGAGGGGGACGTTTTCCTCAAGTGACTCAGGTTAAGTGCTTTGCTGTAGGGTAATAATGCCAGGACCTACAGAATCCCACTTACCAGTCAAGGGTTGTGCTTATTAGACCCGATGTTTATATTGTCATAATTAAAGATGTTAGTGGATGGTTCTTTCTTGGTTTGCGTATTGATATACTTATGAAAATAGGCCTGTGTTTTGTTTCTTTATGATGTATATGAAGTATATATCGTATATAAATATGTATGGTAAGTAGATTGACTTTGATCATTGGCTCCCCTCACTTTTTTCAGCAAAATACATTCTCTGTCCATAAAGACAATATAAAACTAAATAAGACAGAGGCCTATTGTTTAGCTGTGATCACTGACCACACACACAGTTGTTATTCCTTAATACAGGCTCACATTTAATAATCCTTCATTAGATGCTTTACTTGATTTTGTCTCTCGAATGCTTGAGTGCAGCATACTGTTCCTATTCTCACTGGCTGCTTTTTTTTTTTCCCCACAAGAGGATAATTGTCCTAATAGCTCCATGCTATGTCATATATACTGCCCTCCACTCCACCCGCTATGAAAGGCTTCTTATTGAGGCACCCTCCTGTTATGATGGCGGGGTGTTGTTTCCAGTACCAGCATAGAGTGGTTGCATCCTGGGCATCACTGTCTGCTTGCTTCAACCATGTGTTTACCCGGAAAGTCTCCGCCTGCTTGCTCCCACCGTGCATTTCTCTGTCACCATCTCCACCGTGATGGCCTCATCGCAGAGGGTGGCTTGGGGCTGACACTTGGAGTGTGCGCTTGCTGCGGGGTCTGTTTGAGTGCGCCGATGTTAGCAGAGGCTCATGATCTGCTGGGGGGTTGGCATGGCCCCAGAGCCTGCTCCTCAGGCTTTTCTTTGTGCTCTGGAAGGCTTTGGCCAGGGGCAGAGGGGCCCAGCTCGCATTCCATGGAAGGCGGCCTGGAGAAGGAGCCCATTGAAGGCGCTTGCGGGCTTCCTGCCTGCAGCGAGAGAGGCCTCTTCAGGGTTTTGGGGGTTATGGGGGGGTCGGACAAGGGGCGTTGTTTTCTCCAGAATTGAAAAAATACCATACGTGGCACATTTTGAGGGGAAGGCCGGTGCTCCTCAATGTGCAGCGAAATGTCAGCGAGTGGCTGCTGCTTCGCCTCCATTTGTCTCCCTCCCCTGACAGGCATTGTTCTGGCCGCCTTTTCAGGCTGTACCGAAGGCCTTTTGAAATGTGCACTCCGTTTTGTGTTTGCACACAGCCGAGCGCCCAAGCTGTCCCATTTGGGCTGCGTGTTGGCAGTATGAATTATCGTCCGGGAGCCTTTTCCTTTAACCGTTCTCTGTCCGTTGTGTTGCGTGTGCTGTCTTTGGTACCTACATACGGCAACTAATTATAGACATAAAAATATTTTATTCAAGTCTCGCTTCCTAGGTGATTTTTTAGCAAGTGAAAATTGCGCCTGATAGGTAAATGTCACTGGGTAACAAAATTTGACTTTTTTTTGTCACATTAATCGATATAAGTGAATCTTACAGTATTTTTCATGATGAATTCAGATATCTAATCAGACCTATATTACACAAGGATTTAGTGACAAGTTTAAAATTTGCATTTAACATATTTATATACTTTATAGATGCAGGTGGTATCTCACCTCACAGGTGGAAGTGTACAGCTTCCTGCTGTGCAGTGCTTTGGCACATTTTTGCAGTGTTATCAGTTTATAAGCAATCTAACTTACAAATCAATTTTTAGACATGGTTGATCAGTCCCTTAAAAACCACATACTTTAAAGTAAGTATAAACACACTCTTGTTGACTTAATATATTCACAGTGTTTCTGCCGGTTAGTTCTGTGTATTGGGGCAAGCAGGGATTAAAGGCTTTTGCATAGGCTTCTCTTGTTATGGAAAAATCCCTTGCAAATTGGAAGCGCAGCACCCCACTGACCACACGCTTCCAGACGAGAAGGAGTTAACCCCTTTCTCTCCCCTCCCTTCTTCTCTACTGAGCACTGTGCCATGTGGTGCTTGGCAGCCTGACAGCAGAAATGTAGCCCTTTTATTTCCCAAGTTGTTTACATGGGGCTCTGGCAGCCATTTTGGATGGTGGTTGCGTGTACAGTGAGGGACAGTCTGGGTCCTCAAGAGTGATGGTTTTATATGGTAGTCTGCTGTCGCCCATTTTCTGCCACACCCTCCACTTCTTCCCCACTAAAAACCAGATTCTTTGGTCTCAGAACATTCTTTTTAATATGTAACAATTTTGTCTCGTCTTCCTCTCACACTTTGGATTCCAAACAATGCTTTTCCCTGCACGATCTCCACGACCATGATCAAACCTCTGACGTATACAAATCCCACGCCTGGGTGTGGTGCTAATGTCTGCCGTTATTGACTGACTGTGGCTACACCCACAAACTCCTGGCCATTCTTGCACATGTGGTTGATTTATTTCCAACAAGGAGCTTGCACATGAGCAGACCTTGAAACCATATGGACCCTCCGGCTTGGGGTGGGACCAGGGCTTCCTTTTGTCTGCGACCTTGACTGAGGCAGCATAGCGATAAAACTGTTCACAAGACGAGGAGCTATTCCCTCTTCACGGAGGTCATGGTGACTCCCAGCAAGGAGGAGAAACCTGCTGAGTCATCTGGGTGGCTAGGCTTTGTGTCACTCATTGGGTGTTTGTATCTGACTCCACGGGACGGGATATGAAATGCCTATTAGCATTAGGCCTGCAACAGCAATAAAAGAAACTGCCACATTTGTTTTTCCTCCCCCCAAGCGCTTAAGTGTTCGCATAGCTAACCTTTCTCCAAGTGACAGTCTGCTGGCTTGATAGTTCCGCAGGAGAAATTTCACACCTAAGGCCAGCCATATACTAAAGAAGACATCAGGACTAGCCAAAGTCAGAACACTGCCAACATAGTCTGAGACAATTAAATACTTGAAATGACATTATGTAGTTCATCCTACCAACACAAGGGGGCAAACAGTGATTTTGCACAGTTTTGAGTCTCACTACAAGTGTTGTGGTGATTTCCAAACGAAATGGTGTAAGCAGAAGCTCTGACTGTGCATGCTGAACACGTGGTCTTTTTGATCGCAGCACACTGCATGTCGGGTAAATGACATCTCTTCGTCTGATGTAGACTGTCAGCTTTAGCCTTCTGGCTCTTGCTGTCCTCCCTGGGGCCTCGGTAGACGCCCCAGCATAGATGGAGCCCTTTGGTACGTCTTCGGTGCCCTTGGGGTTTGCTGACCGCTATAACGTTACTCTCTGGTGCGGCCTGGCAAAAAGCTAAAAACCGGAGCGTTTGATTTAGATTGAAAACTTAAGGTTAGAAGACCAAACTATTTTTGCAGGTTGCACGATAAAATGAAAGGATGAACACGTAAAATGGGTGATGTCCTATTAAAATGCAAGATTTCTGAGCTTGCTTAATGTCATCTTGTTGCTTTTTCAGTGTGACAGTTTAATTATCTGTGAAGTTTAGTTTTGTCTTTACCATGCACACACAGTCTTCTGTTGCTAATTTTGTCCGAATGTTTTTTTTTTTTAATTTTAATCCAAAGTGAGTGTGAAGTGTTTTTGTCAGTACCTGAATTTAAATCCACAAGGCACAAATCCAGGTGTCAGCTGGTGTTTTACGTCAAGGTGGTGAAACATTTCAAGCATCATGTTCATCACCTTGTTGTTGTTTACCAGTTTCCCTTGTTCCTACTGTTGTCAGCAACATTTGTTTTCTCCAAGTCACACCTTTTTCAGTCTAGCTCTTGAAGGCTTTGAAAGCACGACATCAGTCATTAAATGGGCCAGAACATGGAAATTATCAAGTAGGTGTCCCCTACAAGCAGGGGGGATGCCGACAAAGTGGAATTGTTAGGGGTTCACTGTGTGCTCCTAGTCCGGCGACCTTATTCCTGTGCAACTGTCCAAGACCTCCTGGAAAACATGCTAGTGAGCTGGATGGCACCTAGACCTAGGTGCTTAGACGAAGTCAGTCAATGGACCAAGATATCCGTTAAGTTCGAGGAGGTATTATTAGCCACCTCTCCAATCCAAATTAACCGTGACATCACATCATGCTCAAAGTGTGTGGGTTAGCCATCACTTGCTATACGGTTCTGCAACTTAGCAGTTCTGACCATTTTCCATGAACCAGAATGTTTTCCTCATGGTGTCTCATCCAGGAGAAGCCTTGTGCTCCTGTGCTTCCTGGAATAGGCTCCAGGCTCCCAGTGACCCTGAATTGGATAACAAGTTAGAGGATGGATCGGTGGATGCTTTCCACCTTGTCTGTTTCAGTTTCTCTGCCCTTATATCTCCACACATGGTCTAGTGGGCAGTGCCTTGAGTGGCTGCTGGTGGTCTTGCCACTTGGGTCAGGTTCTCTTCATCCCCCTTTCAAATCCATGTGTGGTTAATGTGGACTGCCCTGGCAGAGGATTTCAAAGTTTTAGGTATTTTTCTCTTGCCTGTGCTCATCCCGATGCTTGTAACGGGAGGGTGTGAATAGGGCAAGTGCTGTTAACTGTACTTTCAAAATGGAGAGAAGTTTAACGCTTTCTGATGGTACCTGGTGATCAAAGGGGTTTTCCGCACCCTTTTAGCAGTTAGGGGGGTTGATAATGAGTTAAACTTAGTCAACCCAAAATGCCTTTAAGTATCATTCGAAAGTTGATGTCTGTCCACATCCACTCCTCCAGCTGGATGTTATGAGGTCCTGGCATGTCGGAAGGCTTTCCCTCCACACCAAACTTCTTCACTTCCAGCTTTAATAGTATTTCTCCTCACAAATCCTCTCCCATCTCCATCTGGGATGGGTGATTACCCCATTCTGCGTCGGTCCATCCCTCCCACACTGACAGACTTTGCCTATCTCTTCCCTTCTGTCCTTGGGCTTCGCTCAGAGGTGTTCCCACCTTTGGTGACACTGTCAGCTTTCCCACCATGCTTTTTGAGCCTCTGCACTCAGCAGACTGTTGCAAGGAGGGGATCCAACTGAGGGAATGAGAAAATGCTGATGATATAATATAAATGTGCTTTTTTCAGCTAACTATGCATCAGATGCATGTATAATAATCTATAAACTTGCTAGTCAGTCTAGTCCTGAAGGATAGCACAGTGAGTTAATTACTCCTTTTAACTTGCTGCCATCGCTGGCTCAGTGCTTCCCTAACCTTCCTCTGCTCAGAGGATATCAGCCCTTCTGCCCCATTGCTATATAGCTCCACCTGCCCTGAATAATACACCGTCTTTGTTTGTACCTCCGCAGTATACTTTTGTCTGATTTATATATTTTTTTGGTGATTTATTTCTTGAGGGGACCTTTGTTCCAGGATTTATTTTTTTAAAGCTGCAGGACAGCAGAAATCCCCTCACCCGCAGGAATCGGAATTATCTTGTGCATCCTGGCCGCAAAGATCTGCAGCCCAGTTCCTGTTGCAAGCGGCAGACCAGTGGCAGAGTGAGCACATGCTCAGGGGTCCTGCACTTCTATAACAGCTGCAGCATGGCCAGCTCACTATAAGTGAGACTTTCCCACGTCTAGTTCTCATGTGGCTTTATAGAGCATTTGCGCAATCTTATGACTTCAGTGAATGGTTGTGCTCAGCCTTTCTTTGAATTCAGGCATCACATGGAATGAGTTATAAAGATAATAGTGACCACCCCCACAGACACATGCAGCATCCTGTATGCTTGTCCATCCACAGCCCATTGTGCTGCCTGCTCCACAGAGACACACTAGAAGCCCTGTGAGTTTGCTGCCCCCTGGAGGGCAGGGTGAAACATTGCCAGATATGGAAACACCCAAGCGCCAGAAGTGCCAGCTCCACATTCTGAATTTACTGCAGCCCCAGCTTTCTGGTCTGTCTGTCTGTCTGTTTGTTTTTTTCTGCAGCAAATCTGCAAGTTCCTTCACCTCTCGAATCTGTCTCCAAGAAGCTAACAGCAGCTTTACCATGGTATTTTATTACAGAGCGAAATCAGAACTGCAAGGAAACTGCCCACTGTTTGCCGGATGACAGGGGGTGCGATTTCCACGTCTGCCAAACTTGTGGTTTTGTTAACATGCTGGGGTACAGGTCCTTTTAAGAATATATTTGTATTTCCATCGCCATGGGAACGTTTCTGCAAAGCTGGCCGTCACACATGTTAGCTGAGTGTGAGGATCAAGATGGTGACTGACCCTCATACAGCGGAATCCTTGGAGATGCTGATGCAAACATCAGTTTTCCTTGTCTACAACACAACAAGGTGGGCTGGTTGGCCAGCCTTCCACCTTCCTCCGGTCAGTTGCTTGGGCTCAGTACCGATGACATTTGCTCCACAGAGTGAATCTTATGCCATCACTCGTGTACCGGCTCATAGCAGCTGTTTTTATTTTGTGATGTTTTCTGAGTGGGTTTGTGTTGTACTGCATGGCCGCAGCAGCAGAGGTGTGCTATCTGGGCTTCACTTTTCCGTAATGGCTGTGGTTTCAGTGACTTGCAAGTGACCCAGGATATCCTCTGAGCAGAGTAAGCGCTTAGTATTCCAGGGAGCAGCGGCATGTCTAAACTAGCTCGTGCTTGTCATCACCCACCCCTCTGGCTCCTCCTCTCTTTTCTTACATGGCCTTTCCTTTAGGAGACAAAGGACTGGCCATCCGCTTCATGCTCTTGCATTCAGTTGGTCCTTGAGGGTGTGACATTTGGGAAAAACAACTGGCTGTTGTCATGCCAAAGCTGTGCTTCTGTCATTCATGAAGTGTTGAAGAGAGGGAGAGCATTGAGGTTAATGTACAGTAGATGGTAGGAGTCGCCATTTGTGAGTCTTGTAATAAGTAGCAGTGATGTATTGCTTTTGTCTACCTTGCATATTGATATCATAGACCAATACTCTTAAATACTTTATTAATCCCCAAAGGGAAATTCGGGATTAATTAATTAACTTTTAACTCATTGACTGGTTTCTGACAGCCATAACAAACAAAATCATAAAATACGAGAGTTATAAATGTGTCAACACTCAACACAGCGGTATACGTTAAAGATGCCTCACATGCATCCAGTCCCCAGCTATGCTATCACCATGGTGACCTGGAGGGAATCAGCCAACTCTGGAGTTTGATGAGATGCCTGTTGTCATGGCAATGGGGCTGAGGACCAAAGCTTATTGGATCTCGTGTGCAATCTTTTTTCCCCCTCCTCTCCTCCAACGCCAAAAAAGTGTTTTTTATTTTTTTCTCGGTCTCTTTCTCCCAGTGCCAACTTTGACTGAGATGCTGAATTATGCAGCCTGTGCTACACAAAATGTGATCGAATGTGGTCATTTCCAGCTTGAATATCACAGCATCCAAATCACGGGATTTTCTTGGTAGTGTGTCACATATTCAGAAAGCTAGATTGACCTGGAGGCTGAGCGATGTGGTGAATAACAGATCAGGTAAAGTCTGCTTAGAGATTGTTCATGGTGGGTCAAAGTCTGAAGGCTGCAATTATGCCCCTGTATTAATACACAGCTCGTATGATTACCTGCTGTTTCCTTTTACAAGGTGGGCATCAAACATTGTACATTTTCTTTAAGAGCACATAAATTCAAGGTTTTTGGACATTTTTCCCCTAGAACTCATTGGAAAATTTGTATTAAACAAAAGAAACAGTTGCCAGCTACGGTGACAGTATTCTGCTTAAATGCGTTAATGGCGTACTGACCAGGTATTCATTCAGTTGCGATTAATGAGTACTTCCCACATTTTACCGGTAAGCAGACTGTAAAGCAGGAAGTGGTGATGGTGTGCATATACCAGGCAAGCGTCTTGGGGGACCGCATTTATGAACCTACATGCTGTCCGGCGGTACATATAATAGGCGAGCGTCTTGGGGGACAGCCCTCGTCAACCTACGTGCTGTCCGGCGGTACATATAATAGGCGAGCGTTTTGGGGGACAGCCCTCGTGAACCTACGTGCTGTCCGGCGGTACATATAATAGGCGAGCGTCTTGGGGGACAGCCCTCGTGAACCTACGTGCTGTCCGGCGGTACATATAATAAGCGAGCGTCTTGGGGGACAGCCCTCGTGAACCTACGTGCTGTCCGGCGGTACATATAATAGGCGAGTTTCTTGGGGGGAATATACGTGCACATTATCCAACAGTACATATACCCATCTTGGGGGACAGCTTTGATGTACATACCCACTGTCTGATGATACATATACACCGCAAGCATCTTGGATGAAAGCTTTCCGTCTTGGGGGACAGCTCTAATGTTTGTATGTGCTTTCTGGTGGCAGATATGCCCTCGGGATATGTATGTACACTATGTCCTTCCTTTGTCTGTCATAGACACGGTCTCTATCCATCCTCCAAGCCTCATGAGATGCCACCCCATATTTTATAGCAGGTTAAAGAGGCAGCTTGTTTTGTCAGGAAGTGGCATGGGGGGGGCTGATGGGTGACCTTTGACACAGCAGGTTTTCCTAGTGATCCTGGGCTGTTCCATGTGGTTCCCCTTAGGCTTTCATTTCTGATTTGTCCATGGGGGGTTGTGACATTTCTGTAGCTGGGGGATGTGGGGTCAGGTAAGGGGGCCAAACCTACGGACAGCAGCCTGTTAAAGTGTAATTTAATCCAGCCCATGGTACAGCTGAGGACCGGTCTGGTGGCACTTTTAATTATCCATCCCCACTCTGGCAAGCACATCTGCAGAATGGAGGAATAATGATAGCTGTTACAAGATGCTCTTGAACGGCATGTACAGTAGGTTGGAAGCTCGTCACTTCTGCTTCACTTGTGTTCAGGAGCCTTGCTCAGTTGATCAAGTAAAGTATCCTGTTTGGACAACGCTCTCCGCTCCTAAATGACACAAGATAGACTTGAGTTTCAGAGCCCACCCTTCGTGGTGCACTGTAGTGCACTTTGGTATGGTTGTCTTTACTTCTGTTGGTATAGTAGCTGAGTATATATTTTAAATGAACCTCTGCATGATGTGCCTCTGTGGTGAAAAAGCAAACCTGCCCCACCCTGCTTTAGCTTCGTGCTGCTGTCCTGCTGCCTGGGGCCCCCTAGTGGCTGGCTGGCAGCAATGTGTCTAGCGCCATGCTGTGGGCTGCTGCTCATTATTTCTGAAAAGTGGAAGCGTCTGAGTGCAGTGCGTCGACCTGCAGCAGTCAGGCATCTTTTTTTTTTTTTTAAAGCTTACAAAACCCTCTATCATTGGCAGGAGTTTTCCTTTCATTTCCATTTTTCCTTTTCTCTCTCGTGTCGCACCAGGAGCCGCAGAGACAAAGCGCTCCTGTTTCTACTCCCCTTTGTCAGCTTCCCTGTTTGCCGGTTGCTTTATCGACTGTCGCTAAGACTGACAGACTCAAGTGTCTCCACCCCACAAAGAAAAACAGCCGCTGGATGCATGTTAACGGGTTTGGCCTGTAAAAAGTGTAATCATATAGCTCAAGACTAGCTTGGTAACATTTTAACCATCCACCCCTTAGGGATTTCTCTGTGATTTAATTCTTTGCTGTGGCCCCTCCAATCCTGACAAGTCCATCTGCAGAACGGAATTTGCAGATCGGGTGGAAAAAATGGCAGTCAGTCACTTATAAGCTGTTTTCAGTTGGCATTGCAGAGCTATGGTTACTGGGACCTCCCAGCCATGTCTCCTCCCCCCAAATGGAATTTATGCCCCCCTCCCATTTTATTTTTTAGATTAAATCTATAATCTAAACCCAGCTGCACATGCCAGCGATGTCCATGTTCCAGTGGGCCCCCCTGGGGTTCTCGTGAGGTGCTGATGCTTACACTCCACACACCCCACTTCCTATCGTTACCATGGAGATTCTGCAAAGCTAGACTTCGGGCAGACCAAGACCCAACCTGAGGATGGGGGGGACGATTCCTTGGGACTTCAGATGGTGTTAAAATAGGACAGAGAGGCGTCTGAGTGAGCCTGTGGACATGGTGGGGGGTGGGGGGGTCATTCTCCGTTTAACCTTAGTGCTCATTTTCCAGTTGGGTGTTACGTTGGTAATGTAGTACGTTTGTCATTTTTTAAAATGAAATGATAAAATGAGGAAATTGCTCTGTTATCAAAAACAATAGAAATGCATTTGATTTTGTGCACAAATTACAGTTTAGCTGTGAATGAATGTGTCCCTACTGCGTGTGCTGCTGCATGCAGGCACTGGCAGGTAATGGACTCAGGTTGACGGAATGTTTGGTCATCTTGCTCTTACCTAGAATGCAAAGTGATGGTGGACCAGACAGTTGATCTGGTGCCTGCCAGGTTACTGCCTTCTACCTCCGTAGACGATAGCGATGTCAACCTGATTAACCCAATGAAATGACGCTGCTAAAAATAGATGTGCCCAGCCAGTCAGACCACCGCCTTCCTACAACTGACTTGGCTGTTTGCTGCTCATCCGTCTCCAGGAGCGACCTCCTTGTCGCTAGGCGACGGCATTCTTTTCCTCCACTTCGTCTCTACTCTGAGGTGTTGCTGTGGGGGTGGGGGGAGGAGAAGCAGGGAGACAGAACCTCGGCAGGGAAGAAGATGGGTGTCCTGCCATTGCTTGCCCTGCCTGGGGTTTTCTGACTGGTGAAATGGCATCATGTGACAGCCATTTTTATTGTGTTTTTTTTTTCCAGGTGTTCCAGCGTTGTGCATATGGTTCATCACAGATGTCAGATTAGAGTGCTGGGGTAGAAACGGTATATCCAGTTGTAATTTGTCTTTTAATCCATGTATTTAAATAGCTAAATATCTAATGCAAATGCTTCTTAGGCGTGAATGATTGAAATAACAGAATATGGCAGCGTTTTTCTGGTTCAGTCACATCGGAAAGTGAGGATAGATGATGTGAGAATGGACAGAAATGCAACACTGGTAGGCTGCTGAGGGTGACAGCCTACAAGCCTCTGCTGCCACTCTGGGGAGGCTGGGTGTGCTGGAAGGAGGATGGTTGGCTGCTTGTGGGCTGCAGGGATGCTTGTTTGGCGAAAATGTCACAGCCCCCCCCCCCCACAGGTTCCTGTCTGCTCTGTGTGTTGTGGGGGGTTAGGCGACTGTAACAACACAGCCTGTCTCTAAACTGGGAGACACCCCCCCACCTACTGACTGGGGCCTATGGTAATGTGAGCCTTAGTCTTTCTCCCTCCTCACATCATCTGAGTCATTAAATTGAGACCTTGTGTGTTCCTCCACCTCCCTTCATATGGAAACACCAGTTGCCTTTATAAGTCCCTGGGCTTGAGCTGTTGAACTTGGGTCATCAGCAGGGTTTTACGCATGTTTCCTCATATCTGTCTACCCCAGCTGCTCAGTATTTGCTGAGTCATCTTTGCACATCTGCACAGTGGCTCACTGAGTAGCACTGCTGTTTCCTGCGGGGTTGGGGGCTCGATTTCTGCTTCTGCTTTGTCTGTGTGGAGTTTGCATGTCCTTCTGTGTCGCATGGGTTTCCTCCGAGTTCCACCAAAGACATGCAGCTCCATGAAGTGGTATCTCTAAATCACTACCATGGACTGTCACACCGTCCAGGGTGGAACCCAGCCTTGTCCCCTGTGCTGCCTGGGATAGGCTCCACCCGATATCACCCCATACTGGATAAGTGGTTTAAGATGGATGGATTTCTACACCACAACCTGTGTCTTATTGACTTGGTCTGAAATGATTTTTCTGTAATCATAGTTTGCTGCCCTGGTTTCTGTGAGAGATACAATTAACAAAACAATTGACCTAAACATTTAGGTTGTCAAGCATTATAACCTGTGAATGCTAAATATTAACCACATGTTAATGGGAGGGGCAAAAATCAAAATGATGAAGATGAACAAGACCTTTTAGTATATAACTGTTTTGCTTGCCTGGTGTCCATTATGCTAAGTAGCATTATTTCTTTGGTCTGGGCAGTCATCTGTAGGGCACTGTTGAGCAATGAATCAGGCTGGTGCCAGTGGCTGATGGACATCAGCTTTAGATGCTACGAGGTGAACACTGAAGGATGGTTTCCTTGACAAGGTCAAGAATGGCCAGTGGAACCATGATGTTCTTCACTTGATATTTATAGTTACCGACGACATCTTTGTCTTTGGAACGTCATTATTTTCTCGAGCTGTGTGTCTGAACATGTGTGGTTTTGAATCACTGAATATAAATCAGTCATTGAAGTGAAACACACAATATTGCCATGGAGATGTTTTCAATTAAAAATCGATGAAGGTAGTGGCTGTCAAGCCGCTCCCACTACCTGTGATTCGACAGTTCAGTGTGGTGCCGGGGTCTTAAAGAGTCAGAGCCTTGCATTGGTAGGATATGTAGAAGCAAAAGCCTGGTTGGTCACCCAAGTTTGGTTGGTAAACTGTAAGACACTGGCAAATCTGTACTCGTCTACCTTCGTCTTCTGTGGGGTGTTTTTGGTTTGATTCATTACGTTTGATTTTTGTGCAATTTCCTCCCACTGTGGGCTGTATGTGGCTGGTTTATTGACAAGCCCACTGTGTGTACTCTAAATGCTTGCAGCCTTAATCACAACACTGTTGACGTGCCACGTGTCCAGTGATGCCGTGAGCTGAGTGCAGCCTAAGCTGTTGCTTGTTTATCCATCTTGCAGGCGTCACTTTGAATGTTTCTCAGTTAAGCTGCCCTTTAGCTTTGGTTGGTTCAGATGCACTGGGACCTGCCTTGCTTAATGTGTTCATTCTGTTGTCTCCTGCAGGACATGTCATTGCTACTGTGCATTAAAACCCCTTAGACTAATACAGACCCAAGGAGCTGTGACTGGCAGGTACTCAGGGAACTCGCATGTGTTTCTGGGGCAGGAAACCACATCGAGCTGGGACTCAGCACCACAGACATGTGCTTTTTACCAGGGTAAGAAACAGTGGCTCTGCGTTGCCCAACCCTGTGCTCGCGTCTGCCGCAGCATTTCCCATCTCCTGCCCTGCAGTTCCACAAAATGAGAAAGAGCAGCACACTGCTGCTGTCAGGAATGCTAAGTTTTGTCTTTCTGCCGCAGAAAAGGAGAAACTGAGTAAAGGCTGCCCATGAATAAGCATAGGGTAAAGACCAGGGGAATGACAGCTGTCACTGGAACAGACCCGGGTGCAAAAGCAGAGCCATCATAAATATGTATGGCCATTGGCTTCACTAGTTGTTGTTAGAAACGGGACGTTACATTAATCGAAAAATGCATGAGCCTTGTATTAACACTGATAAATATTAATAAGGCATCATGGATCCGGGGTACAGATGCGTCTTCATAGCACACGTGTCACAGTGGCACCCAGCTCCTGTCCCCTCCCCCCCAGCCTGTTTTCTGCTTTCAGCCATAGTGAGCCAAATGCTGACTGTCTCTGAATCCCTGCCCTGGTCTTCTTACACTGGTGGAATCGATAATTCTTAGTTATATTAGGCGAGAGGATCCATTGCTGTCTACTGCTTCTTCCTGAGGGAAAGACCAAAAAAACACTAGTGCTTCCTCAAATGCCCGAGAGCCAAACAAATGAGACTTCCCACTGATGGCCCTTTCAGGGGAGATGCCTAGTTTGGGCCCCTACGGGTCCTCGCTGCTCAACAGTCGCTGTCTTTGTTCCCTGCCTGCATCCCATTGGTAATGTTTCGTCAGGATGTAGGTACCCTAGAAGGTGCCTGAGCAGAATGCCACTTCTCAGCCAGGAAAGGCTTCTGTCACGTTGAGGGCCACCAAAGGAACAAAGGGTCACCCTCCATCCTGCTCAGTCTGCGCTTTCTTCAGGAGTGTGGGGGATGGGATGGGGACCCACAGTGACCATGGTGAAGCAACCTTGACATTTTCTCTTTTAAATCCGCTGTTGTTACCGGATGCAGCCATGACGCAGAACAGTGGGCTTCAAATGCACCCTGCATGGCTTGATATTTAAATATCAGACGTCAGTAATGAGTTAGGACACATGAAGCCCCTGAAAGTCTTCCTTTAAGTTTGCAGGTTTGAATTTTGCATGCATGAAGAACTGGCTCACAGATGATGGATACATTGGTCTTTCATCTTTCGCAGCTCTGTATAATGATAGCATTCCCAAGGGAGAGGGCAGCCAGCTGACCGTGGACTCCCAGAGGATTTTTTTTTATCTTTCTAAGGACATTTTGCTGTCTGTCCTCTGTTTTCTTCTGGCTTTTTCTGTTTTCATCAAGGTTCACTTAATTACAACGCACTCCAGTTAAGTGCCTTGGGGAAACTGTTGTAAAAGGCACTATAAAAACAGGTTGTCCATGTACCCATTCTGAGTACAGTGATGGTAGGTTGAGCCTCTCTGTAGGGTATCCATGTACTCATTCTGAGTACAGTGATGGTAGGTTGAGCCTCTCTGTAGGGTATCCATGTACTCATTCTGAGTACAGTGATGGTAGGTTGAGCCTCTCTGTAGGGTATCCATGTACCCATTCTGAGTACAGTGATGGTAGGTTGAGCCTCTCTGTAGGGTA
>JAACJT020000021.1:4023750-4043571 GCA_009936485.2 Gymnarchus niloticus | reverse complement strand
ACCCATTCTGAGTACAGTGATGGTAGGTTGAGCCTCTCTGTAGGGTATCCATGTACCCATTCTGAGTACAGTGATGGCAGGTTGAGCCTCTCTGTAGGGTATCCATGTACCCATTCTGAGTACAGTGATGGTAGGTTGAGCCTCTCTGTAGGGTATCCATGTACCCATTCTGAGTACAGTGATGGCAGGTTGAGCCTCTCTGTAGGGTATCCATGTACCCATTCTGAGTACAGTGATGGTAGGTTGAGCCTCTCTGTAGGGTATTCATGTTCCCATTCTGAGTACAGTGATGGAAGTGTGACCCTTGTCTTACAGGTCCATGGATATTCTACAGTATCTTTGGACCCATTTCGAGTACATTGATTTGAAGGGTAGCCCTCACTGCAGATTTACTTGGGATGTTAGCTTTTTTTTAGTGTTCCATAGGTCCTGCGTCACCATATACATATGGCTCGTTTTAAATTTCATTTTGAAGAAACCTTCTGGATACTGTTTTATTATTAGTGCAGGATATGAAATGAATATCCATTTAGGATATCCAGTTTAAGTCTGCCTGGAGCCATGGGGTTAAAGTGTGGTGAGCGCTCAAAATACAGCCATTTTTAATATATTTTGTCCTGTTTATTTATTGTATTTTTCCATGATTATCCTGAGGCAATCCTACTCAGAATAACTCCATTTGTTTTTAAATGTTGTACACCTTTCCTAAAATAGAAACTCCTTTGTATCAACCAACAGTGACATATAATGCAGTAATTATGCATTGTTAAACAATTCATTTCGTAGTTTTTTTTATTATTTATTTATTTATTTTTGCAAATATTTTTTGCCACAACCTAAGTTGAGGCTGCCACAGTGCCTGTATTCTTGAACCCCTAGCTTTGGGGTTTGAATCTCACCCCTCGCTCTGTCTGAAGGGAGTTTCTATTTTCTCCCCCTCTGTGTAGGTTTCCCCATATGGACTGGGATTTGGGATATCTGAACTGCCCATTGTGTGTATGTGTGTGTGTATCATGTTTATATTACATTGTGTGGACAAAATGTCCCCAGGAGGTACAGTAATAAAAATCTGACATTTTTACCTTGTGGGAGCATTTGTCATGTCCTCACAAGGGAAAACTCAGTTTCATAAAAATTTGTGAATGCAATCAAAAAACCAAAAGAGCCTAAAGCCTTTTTTGGGTTACTTATGGATAAGATCAGGGCTGGGTAAGGGTTAGGGTTATTATAGTTAGGATTAGGGTTAGGTCCATAGAAATGAATGGAAGGTCCCCAGAAGATTAGAAATAAAATTGTCTGTTTGTGTGTGTCCATTCTGTGACGAACTAGCATCCTGACAGTCCCCTACCGTGCACTCTTTGGGATGGGCTTTAGGATCACCGTGACTCTGTATTGAATTGGCAGTCATGGATGGATGGGTGGACGGACCTTACCTTTGTTTTATATAGTTTGGGACATTTGACTATACATCATATTGGCCAGAGTATTTACAGTTCACCTTTTGGTTGTGTCTGAAAGGCGTCATCGTGAGGACATTAATGATTGCTAGTTTGTTCATTAACCTTTGTTGTTTATTTCACCATTTACATTAAAACTCTGCATGTATTTGTGAGATTGCAGAGTGTTTAGGGAACAAAAAGCTCTTTCCTTCAGTTTAAAGGAACCATCCATTTGAATCCAGCTGGATCAGCTTTCCATGATGAGGTCAATGGATGTAACAGCTGTAGGAGGTGCTAAGACAACTGGTCACAGAAGCTTAAGGAGTTCCCTCTTTTTTTTTTTTTTAACATTTTTGTTTTATGGGTGTCTTAGTTGTTTACTTTGTTCTGCCCTTTAACACCATTCAGCCATGTCTGGAACTGTTCATTTGTGGCCTCACCTTTGTATAGATGAATATGCCTCCTGATGAAGGTCAATTTTAAGAACACTGACAAGGCTAACTCTGTGACAGTATTTGGAAGTTGAGATGTACTGAGAAGCTTATATTTATGAATCGTAATCTTAACTGCTTTCATGGAACAGATGGGTATGAAGCAGGAAGCCTTGGGTGGGATAAATGAAATGTGTGGAGTTAAAGCAGTGTGCAACTCCTCATAGACCACACTGTGTTCATCAGTCCCCATGCACTTTCCTAAGGTAAAGATGGTTAAGTTGTATGACCTGAAAAATTCGCTTGCTCCCCACTGCCTCAGTCCTCTGGATTTTCTCAAGAAATGTCAGTAACTGAAAGTAAAATCAAATGTCGATTGCATTGTGACTTTGAGCAATGTCTTTGTTAGATGTTAGTTTACTAAAGGGCTGGTTGTTATGCTAAAGAGCAGACAGAATATGGAACAGTAGATCAGACAGTGATTGAGTATCTCCAATCATACGCCTTACATCAGCTGATTTTCAAATCAAATATGCGTCATGTTTTGTCCATACTGCATAACAGTGCTTGTAAAAAGCAGTCTGGTAATGATCTTCCATGCCTGCTTGGTCACCTTGCAAATTGCTCTAAAAATTTGCTTTATTCAGGGCTCAAAGTAGGCCTAGTTGTACCACAATAGAGTGATCTCTGTATAATTCCTGTTTATTATCTCTCCTGTAAGACCAGTGGTTGTATTGCTGGCTCACCCTGAATGTTTGCTCATCTAGGGCTTAGTAAGGATGTTCAAAAGTAGTCTAAGTCTCAGGCTGTTTGCAAGCATCACCATTTTCCAGAGAGGAATGCATTACTTCATCATGCATGAATTTAGATATAGGCAATTTTTCACTCTTTTCCCACTGAACCTTCCTTTGCTAAGCTTGGATATTCACACCATGCCTGGTGAGGGCAGTTCAAACGGCAACCCTCAATGGAGAAGAGGTGGTGATCTGCTCATGTGAAAATTGATTTTGGTTTGATACATGATTTTTAAAAGACACACATCTCTATTCAGGACAATGTCCAGTTGCAGACTGGCACTGGCAAACCCATGGACTCTCGACTTCTCTTACAGCAGCTTGCTGAGTGAGTTTAGCATGAAGCCCCCTCCCTCTGGCCCCGACGATCTGCAGCACGGTGTGTCCAGCTGGGCTGCTGGCCACAGTTTTCAGTTTCTTCTCTAAGCATAATGGCGACAAAAGGAAGTGAAGCATGGGGGGGTTGTTTTTGCTCACTCTGGCCTTTTTTTGATAGCGCTGACATTTTTGACGCGAAGCAGGGTGGCAGGAGGCATCAGGGGAGTTTTGGAGACATGATTGTGAGGTGGAGTGGCCTGCAGCTGAGGCTGGAATGAGTTATTCCCATCCACTATTTTTTTCCTCCATTTCTGTGAGGGCAGTGTCAGACACGTTTCTACATGGACCCGGCTCCATTTTTCTATTCTCTGGACATCGACATGACCTTGTGGTGCTGGGCTGTGTGGATGAGCTTCCCACAGTGATTGCTTTTCAGACACTCTCGTCACACCTGACTTGCTGTGTGTTTCTCAAAAGTATGTCAACGCCCCTGTGGAATTGCCTAATTAAGCCATACTCATTCTTGATCCAGGTGCATCTATAGTGCACAGCATGCAACAAACACTGCCAATGGATTGGGTCAGACTGAAGTGGTTAGTGACCTTCAATGTGGCATGATCTTAGGATGCCACTATTCCAGACAGTCAGTTTGTCAAATTACCACCCTGATCAAATGAAGTGATTGTGAATTGGAAACGTCTAGAAACAACAAGAGGTCATTTGTGATGAGCTTGGCCGCACAAGCAGAAAGGGACCTGGGGCCTATTCCAGCCTGCAGGTTTAACAAATCCTATAGTCCAAACCCAAATTACGAAAGCCCGACTTCATTTTGTCGATTCCCCGAATTTCCCCAAATTTCTCCAGTCGCAATTCAGGTTTGATTATAGGATATGTTAAACTCACTTTCTGGAACCGGGCCCCTGATTGGCCAACAGCAATTCCCAGCCTCAGTAATGCTGTTTTGGCTGAATGACAGCCAAATACAATAACAATTTTCAAATATCTAATCTGTAAGTAAAACTGAAGACGACTTTTGATGTTGTGAGCTCTGCTATAAGGGATCCCTGCATAGTAGTATTATCCCAAATTCGTATAATTTCATCCATCCATCCATCCATCCATCCATCCATCCATCCATCCATCCACCCACCCATCCATCCATTCATGACTACACAGTTCTTGTCTCAAATTCTCAATATGGCTGCCTTGGATTGCTGACATTAGATGAAACAATGTCAGTATATTTCATGTATATGAATATAAAGTCATATTAAAATCAAAAGTCAAAATATCTGATACAGAGAGAGTGAGTGAGTATTATTTTTCTGTTATTCATTCAGGATTTTATTACATGGATGGCCGCAACCTGCTGAATTCCTGCAATGAGACGACATTAGTCTTTGTGTGTTTCAGTCTTCTCTCAGGAGTTTATCTCTAGTCTTTGTCCATGGTGGTCTTGGTATATATAGTTCTTTGTATTTCAGGACATTTGTTCTTGGGGTTGTTATGTCTTGGGGTCAATCTGGTCTTTCTGAATGAGCCTGACCCCGAAATATCCGACTGAGATTGTATGTGTGCATCATCTGAATCTGCTTCTGATGTGTACCTTAATGAAGGGAAGTTTTTAATGTAGCTTCCCCACTTTTAGGACTGGTTCTTGGGTTGCTTCCTGAAGTACTTCGATTTTTTTATTTTTTTTTTTCCCCTTTTTGTAATTTGTTCATGTATAAAACCAAATGCATGCATATATTATAACTGTCAACTTTGTAAACTAAGGCTGCATCACTGTCCCCCTGCCTCCCCCTTTACTGATGTAACACCCTTGAAACCAGTTTTGTTTGATTTTGTCTGGTAAATATTTTTCATTTGGTTCTGACAGAGATCAGGTTATGTTGTGCCATGTATGCAGGTCTGCTTAAATGGGAGATTTCCTGTTCTGGGGCTAGTTTGCATGGTGTGACCTCAGCCTTCCTGTGCCTACATTGTGATCAGTAACTCCCCTGCCCCTCAAATGGATTAACTCCTTTTTGTGGCATCTTAAATTTGATTGAAGATGGCTGGCTGAGCTTGAATGCATCATCGCAGTGAGGGGCCCTCTCTGACATTTCACCTCATGTTTATTTATTGGAAACCCAACAAAGAAAATTAAGCATTGCCTTGGAGTGAAGCTCTGCCCCACATTTCAGTATTGGTCATTCTCGGAACGGTGCTTTCCTTACTTTCTGTTGGGTGAACGAGATTCGGCACGTGGGAGATGTTTCCACTGTATCCTTTTCTGCAATTATGCAATTTAAAATAGTCACGTGCAAGTGTGCATTCTGGGGCATTATGAATGACTCTCGACATCTGATTTCTCCTTTTTACTTAATGGTCTTTATATAGGACGTATTCAGTGCATGCTGAGTCTAGCCTTTTACCTGATGCCTCATAGTAAACTCTGTGTTCTAGCTGGTTCAATATCATCTTAGCTTACATATTGCACAAGTAGAGATACAAAACAAATTCTAGTAATAGCCATTGTCAGACGACCAGCTGCAAAAAATCTGTAGTTTTGTATCCGACTAGATTGGGCAGAAGAACAAGATGAAAATGTTAGTGCAGCAGCCCCTCTTTTTAAATCTCATTTTCGTCAAGGAAACATTTCTTGCCTCTCCAGGCGGTTCCTGGAAGCCTGTAACTCTGAGGCCACTGTGGAGCCTTGTAACTAAACATTCACATATGGTCATCACACGTAAGGCACATTTGTAGTTTTCGTCTCAACTGTTGTGGAGCGACAGGCAGGAATGATGAGAAGGGAAGAGTTTGTCCTGTGTGTGACTCGGCAACGAGCTGAGGAAACATCATCCAGCAGTGACTCGCTTGGGGGTGTTTGATGGGATGTGGGCGGTGAAGGAGATTGGTTCTTTAACAGAAGCATGGCTGCATTGTATGCATTCTTTTGTTCAGGCTCATTTAGCTAGTTTTACATATTATCTGTTGTTTTGCTGGAAACCCCTCCCCCCCATTGGTTTAAATGCTTTAAAAACATTTCACACAGAGAGCTTGATTAAATTGCCCGTGTTAGTATTATTTAATGCATTAATTATGATACAGGGGCCTTTAGTGTCTCTAAGTGGGGATTTGAGATGCACTACCTGCAAAGCCTATTTTTTGACTTCTCAGAAACTCTAAATTGACTTTTTCCCTTTTCTGTAATTGCAATGTGACTGCTGAACATGAACAAACAATGAGATTTACTGACCTGCTTAATATCTG
Organism: Gymnarchus niloticus; assembly: GCA_009936485.2. NCBI lineage: Eukaryota > Metazoa > Chordata > Actinopteri > Osteoglossiformes > Gymnarchidae > Gymnarchus > Gymnarchus niloticus. The sequence goes on along the minus strand of JAACJT020000021.1, from coordinate 4,037,334 downwards.
GATCTGATTTACTAGAAGTGGCTCATGACAGGGCTGGCTCTGGCAGTAGAGGAGTCCTGTGCGCAACACTTTTTTAATACTCTTCCTTTTCATGGTTTATGGAAATAGTTGTAATCGATGGGAGCGAAAAATGAAATGTCAATACAAAAATTAAAATGGGCATAGAACTGCTTCAAAGACCACATCACAAAAGCAAACTTCCTCCCGTAGTGAAAAAATGTGATGCCAAGAAATGAGGCATTTATTAAAGTACTTTACAGCTTGGATCCGTCTTGCTTCAAAAAATGGACCATGACATGAAAAACAGTGGGTCTCCCCACACACACAAGTGTGTGCAACTTTTCTTCTGTCATGGACTTGACAATCCTTGGTATGGCGTCTACCGTTCACAATCACATGACCACCAGGAATGGCCTCAAAGACTTTGAGCAAGTGACTAAACTTTGCTGGCGTCTCAATGGCGAAGGGCTTGACATCTCTTAGCACATTGAGAGAGAGTCTCAAGAGAAAAACCAGCTCTGAAAGAAATCTTCAGGAAATCCACTTGAGGAGAAATACTCTTATGATTAGGAGGAATGGGAAGGACCCAGAGTAAGTTGTGGACAATCTTTAGGGTGCTGTAGGTGAAGAGCTTGCTGTTTTGTCAAAAAATTCAAACACCCGAGGAGAAATCATGTCTGTTGCAGGTCCTGTGCATCTTTGACTACAAGTTCTGTTTTTTAGCACTGTGGGTAAATGTGATACTCTGCTTATTTAACTGTCTTTCTATCATATTGATGGGAGATACATTTTGCTGTCATTATGAAGTTAATCTCATTCGCGGAATGCGTTGTGCCTCCACAGAATTTTTTTTTTTTCTTCTTCTTTCCGGAGAAATAATGGTGTAACATTGATGTTTCCCCATTATACAAACACATCTCTTCATCCATCCATCTTCCACCAGTTATTGGGGTCTAGGTTACAGGGGCAGCAGTCTAAACAGAGCTGCCCAGACCTCTCTCTCCCTAGCCCCCTCCTCCAGCTCCTCCGGGGGATACTAAAGCGTTCCCAGGCCAGCCGAGAGATATAATCTCTCCACCGTGTCCTGGATCTGTGAAGGGGTCTCTTCTTGGTTGAACATGGCTGAAACATCTCCCCGGGGAGGTATTCTAGACAGTTCTCTGAACCACCTCAGCTGGCTTCGGTGTGGAGGGGCAGCAGGTCCAATCTCTAAGGCTGAGCCCAGACACCCTATGAAAGAAGCTACTTTTCACCTCTTGTATCTGCAACCTCATCCAAAGCTCATGACCATAGTTGAGAGTAGGAACATAGATCTAAAAGTAAAGTGATAACTTCGCCTTTTCGCTCAAGTCACTCTTCACCATGACAGTTTTGTATAGCGTCCACATCACTGCAGCTCCTCCATCAATTGCTACCTTGCTGGGGTTTGAGTGTCCCAATGGTCCTAGGATCTGTGTTGTTGGGGGCAGTTGCCCCTGGTAGGGTCTCCCAAGGCAAATTGGTGAGGGGTTAAACCAGAAATCTTGCCTGGAATATGGATACCTCGAGCCAGGCCTGGTGAAGGGGCTCCTCAGTGAGCACCTGGTGGTATGGCCTTCAGCCATAGGCCCCGGCAAGACACAGCCCGAAGGAGCTACATGGAACCCCCCTCCTGTGAGCCTACTACTTGTATGAGAAACTGTAAGGGGCCGGAGTGTTGTGGATTGGCCTGTAGTCAAAGGCAGGGGCCTTGGCTGTCCGAACTCTGGCTACAAAAACTGGCTTTAGGGTCACTCCTCCCTCTATCTAGTTAATTCTGTCTACTCTAATCAAAACTTTAATTTTATAATAAGGGAACTACAGTAACTTTTACATTTCCATTGGGAAATCAGGCCACTGGAAATTGGAACGGGTTTAGAACCTTGGTCAAAGCTCTGTGAGTTATTTCTGGCTAAGTTGTCAACTCACAGTGGGAAAGTAGATCATAAATTTGCATTTTCAAGTATGAATATACCTTTTGATAAGTAGCTTGCCCTATAAAAATGTAAATAAAATGAAGGAAAAATTAGGAAATAGTGTAGAACCTGTTGCCTATAATTATTTACAGCTCACTAAATAAGGCACTTGCTCGTGATATCAGGATGTATGAGAGTATATAGATTTATTAAACTACACATGTAGTACAGCACAATAGATGAAGCCGTTTAGTATCATGTTTCCCTTCAAACTGCACACCTCACAGACATCTAAGTGGATGCAGCTGCTTGCTTGTCAGGTCTGACTCTGCGTGTCACAATCAGTAGGCGGAGGGTGATGGGCTGCTCTGATGCGAAAGGTGAAAGCTTTCCCAAAGTCTCCCACTCCCACATAGCCATCAATCCCAGATTTATCACCTTCTTTGTTCCTCTGGCTTGTCTCCAGAATGCGGTGGTTCAACTCTCTCGAAGACGTCCTTCTCATCACCTGCTCTCTCAAGCCCTTCACAACCTGAACATTGTTTATTCCTTCTGTGCCCCTGTTTCCAGGTTCCAGGTTAAAGGCGTGTCTTACAGCATACTCAAAAGCTGAGGGCCTACTGAAATGGAAGAAGACATACAGTGATGGATTATTCAGAGACTCCCTATTCACATGGGCACAATGTGCTGTGCTCATTGAGGAGGACTGAAGGCTCAACATTGATGTTTACTGGAAACCCACACACACACAGATCAGTACCTACTCTTTGACTCCCACCACCCACTGGAACACAAACTTGGGGTTATCAGAACCTTACCCCACTGGGCAGAGAATGTTCCCTCCAAGGCAGAGGGAAAAGAAAAAGAACACACACATCAAAAGAATGCTTAAAACATGTGGCTATCCAAACTGGGCCTTTATTAAGTCAGTGAAGAGACATGGAAAAGAACCTCAAACATCAACCAGTGAGGAAGAGAACAACAGGGAGAACAACATTGTTGTTCCTTATGTGGTTGGATTGTCTGAGAAACTTAGAAGAATCTTCTCCAAGTTAAACTTGGAGTTATACAGTGCACTTCAGACCCAACAACACCCTTAGACAAAAACTGGTTCATCCCAAGGACAAAACACCTAGGCACAAGTTGAGCAATGTTGTGTATTCTGTACAATGCAGTGAGGAGTGTTCGGACCTATATATAGGAGAGACCAAGCAACCACTCCACAGGCACATAGCACAACATAGGAGAGCTAGCTCTTCAGGACAAGACTCAGCTGTGTATCTGCACTTAAAGGAGAAAGCTCACTTTTTTGAGGATACAAATGTTCACATTTTGGACAGAGAAGATAGATGGTTTGAGAGAGGAGTAAAGGAGGCCATCTATGTCCAGCTGGAATAACTAACGTTGAACAGGGGTGGTGACCTACGACACCAGCTATCAGCCACCGATGACGCAGTTTTGGGATCCCTTCCCAGGCGATTTGACTGCCATGCACACATCAACCTGTGTGATTTTAAGAACTCACATGATGGTAGGGTGGGGCAACGACTCACAAACATGTCTTGATGTGTCCTGACATGTCCTGATGACTCACAGACATATCCTGACATGTCTTGGCGTGTTGTTGCATGTTGGGACTGCCTCTGGGGTGGCAGCCCCACGAGAGGTTAAATACCTGGGACTCCCCATTAGCTTTTAGAACTGAAGAAGCCTTTTGGATGAGAGGTGAAACGTCTTCAATAACTTAAAAGAAGTCCAGTTGCCTTCAATTCAACCACTCAAGACTACCATGACCTGGATGACTGAGAACCTACACAGACACATCTGTAATGGTATATAGGCTGCTGGGAAATGCTGACTTCAGCTTTCCTCTCCTGCAGTCGCACATGCAACCATAAATACTTCAGCAATTTTTTCAGGCTGGTAGCTCTTCGGGCGAGATTTGTAATTGAGGGTCATACCATTGACCCGTGCTGATGTTTTATTCCTCTACATCATAGGTAAAATTTGGTGGAGTCCATCAGCAGCGCTGATTGCATCTAAATTCTGCCACTCAGAGCTAATTTTAGATGTAGGAGGGAATATAGCTGTCTCCCTCTCGGATTCTTCCTGGTTTTGTCGCTGATTGTCTGGCCACCGATGGGCCAGCAGTCCTACTATCGCCTCTCAGTTTGGTGACCATCGCCTCCTTCCCATGGGACTCTGGTACAACCTACATGCCTACACGCCACTTTTACTTGATGGTGCTTTATGTCATTGTTCTGACCCGCTTAAAGATCTCAGGAAAGATCATGTTGCATCCTTGCCTGAGTCCTCCAGTTTTGCCTGTGACAGTCATTGCTTTCGTATTCTGTGTTATCTTTTGGATTTTTTTGTCAGTATCAAGAAACAAAGATTTAAACCTTTGATACAATAAGGGGGGTGGATTGGGGAGAGGGATGGAGGGTATTTGTGTTTTGCTTTCTCACCAGTGATCCTGTAAGGTGCAGCAGGGATATTTTTTTTAATCTTTAAAAAATCAATCTTTTCTTCATACCTTTCTGTTTTCCTGCTCTTTTCTCTTTAATCTTCTGTTCATACCTTTCCGTTTTCCTGCTCCTTTCTCTTTAATCTTCTGTTCATACCTTTCCGTTTTCCTGCTCCTTTCTCTTTAATCTTCCGTTCATACCGTTCCGTTTTCCTGCTCCTTTCTCTTTAAACTTCCCTTCATACCTTTCCCTGACACTTTCTGTAAGCAAACCCAGACAAGGCACAGCATTCTCTCATAGACTGCTGTCGTATTTGGCTTTCCCAAGCCCAAAATTGTTCGTTGGTGGGCGGAGCGGTGTTCATTACATAAGATACTCTTGTACAATTCTGAAGTGTACAATTACCCAGAAAATCGCTAGCTGGCAGGGAGCAGCCTCAGGAAAGGAGAGAGAGTGAGATAGAAAATAACTTTTTTGTTCCATAACAAGACAAATGAGAAGGTACAATCAGAAAGCGCAAAGTTTTAGGATGTCAAAAGAAGCAAGCAGTTTAGTTTTTGAATGACAGATTTGGCAATTATCTCTAAGTGCTCTGTATTTTCTCTGCTTTTTTCAGGTCAGAATGGAATAGCAGTTTGCCAAATAAAGTAGCTGAATAATTTGAAACATGTTAGCAGGATGTAGGTAAATGGAAAGTGCCTCCTTGTGATTAATTGTTGTGAAACAGATGAGCGTTTGCAGTGAGTTCACAGGAATCCTATCTGGTTCGGTAATCCTGAGCAATGAAAACACTTCACTTCCAGGAGGCCAGTCTGAAGGCCTGGTGGGTAATTTAACCCCTGTTTCTCACTCTTGGAGTTTTACCACCCTAGCTAGTGTAGACAATGAAGAAATAGCCACCAGGGTTGGGTTTGGCCTGGGTCTGTTGTGGCAGAAATGTTCAGCTGGACGTGATCTTTCTGCCCATCATTCTCAATCAGCTGGACCAGGTGTTTAGTTTCATGAGTGGCAGCTTGCTGACCTTGGATGTGGTAACACCCAGAATGAGCTGCATATGTGTAGCTGCTGCAGGAAGATGGAAACGGGCTTTAATAATCGAAATGCACCTACACTTCACCAGGTTGGAAAATTATGCATGATTTATGGAAGGCTTCAACTGTTTTGAGTTTTGTAAACGTTATCTTTGTCCCATTCATTATTAATGTAACATTCCCTCCAATGGAATAAACATGTAATGGATATGCAGCTTTGGGGCTTCTTGTCATAATGGACCCTAGGTGTCCTTCATGTGGACCAGAGGGTTTCGCCTTAAGGAAACAGAAGTCTGCTGTCAACAAATTGGCTGCTTTGCCAACCAATCATTTGTTATGTCAGAGGGTTGGACCGCTTCCTGCATCTCGGTCACCCCATTAACAAAGTTGAGCTGCTGCTCTGGGCGACGTTTCTCTGGATGAACTTCGACCTAGCCGAGATAGCCTGCTTTACTGTTCTCATCATTCGCGTTTGGCTGTTTTTGGGGTGAGAAGATGTATGAATAACTGAAAAGACTGGAGTAATCTTTAAGATTTAGCTCCTGTTTAGTGGTGTTTTATCTGGAGATACTGAAATGGAAACAAATAAATAGTTGCCAATGACATTGGTAAATTCATTATTATACCCATGAAGAATATACGAACATACATATACACAACATATGGTTATATAATGTGTTGGATACAATCAACTGTGGTCTATCTCAGGTAGGATGAAGTGAGTGAACCAATGATCTTTATAGTATCTGATGTTTAAATTTGTGCCTAATCGAATTTAAGATGACTTCCTTTAAGAGAACAACTGATAATCGGTCGGTATTGTTGCAAAGTAGATATAGTATTGGCTATGCTTTTGTGCCTTTTAAGATGAACAGGACCTCTGCTTATGTTATGTTATAGATTATATATGTATTTCCCGGTATCAGTTCCAGGCCCCCTGTGATCTAGGCCAAGATATGCAGATGGATGGGTTGTAGATCCATATGAATAATGACGTGTGAATATCCCAAACAAATGCTGGTTCAGTTTGGGGTGCCGAAGACCTGAAATCTTTACCTTAATCGTTTTGTGGCTGTATATGATCATGGGTACAGGGTTTTTGTCAGGTGGCTGGGACGGAGGTGCAGATGTGTTAATATGTATCCTGTTCCTCTACCAGCAAAGGTGACATCCTGAGCACGTGCAGCTTAGGGACCCTTGCGAGGCTGACCTGCAGCCGCGTGTCCAGTGTGTTGCTCCGTTGCCCCAATACTCGTGCTTCAAGTGACACCTTCTCTCCCCCCCCCCCCCTTCTTCGCAGGGCACGCAGGTTGCAGCTCGGCTCCCCCCCAGTCTCCTCCTCTTTCGTGATGCAGGACACCACGGCCAACCTTCTTTCAACCTCGGGGCATGTCGCCGAGGAGGCAGTCAACATGCTCAAGTCAGTAGAGACTCAGAAACTGCTGCAGGTGAGATATGGGTAGGTTCTGCAGGACAATGTAAGGATACAAAGGAAAAGGCGTGAGCCTCCACATGGCCTGAAATGTCTTACTCCTCATCAGTTTGCCTGCGGACACACGCTCACTTCCTCTTAAAGGAAAAGGTCTGACCGTCCACATGGCCTGAAACATCTCGCTTCTCATCAGGCTGCCTGCAGACCCAGACTCACTCGCTGTCTCTGCACCTCTTCTAGTTGTCCAGACCCACCCTGCTCCCTCCTTTTGCTAAGGCACCTCCAGTCAATAGCTTTACTCATTAAAACATAATTAACACTTCATTTTAGTAGCCATACATCAAAAATTTAAAACCTTTGAAAACTCACTCATGTAAAAATGTTGATTTCTATGTGATATTAAGGGTAAATTTATTTTGTCTGTTAAATATACAAGTATAATTTTAAAATTGATTTACCATGAATCCAGGTAAAACTTCTTGGGTGAAATATCAAAAAGGTGAACATAGTATTTTTTTCCAAAAGCAAGTTTCTAGTAATGTGAACGTTTCAAAATCCTATCTCTTCTATGAGTGGTGATATAACAATCTTAGTGGACTCGCCACGGTCACTAATGCTGTGGACTCCAGGTTTGGCTCTCCATATCTCATATGCTGTCCCATACTGTCTATCCACAGTAAATCTTTCAAGGTGCTTCCATGTGCGCCCTACTCGGGCCCAGCCTGACAGATTAAGTGCCAATATCTGACATGAGTCCAAGCTGCATCATAATTTTTAAGACCCCGACCCCCCAATCCATTGTGTTCTCATTTTATCATCAGAAAACCCTTAAAGTAAACAATGTTACATTTGTGTTAAATCCACCAACTTTTACCATTCTCACATTACGTCATTACATCTCAGTTCAGAGCCTCCTGCTTGCTCATTTCACCAAAATTCATTTTCCAAAACTCGATTTGATCATACTGCCAAAAATCACCTGACCACACATGACCCATGTTAAGAAATACTCTGGATTATCCAAACATTACTGGTCTTTTGGTGTCAGGGCTAATTCTGCTACACCAACAAACAAATGTCACCAGAGGGGAAATGCTTTTGTTTTTTAAAAAAGCATTAATATAATTAAAAATAAGAATAGATTGTTATAGAAGGAAACTAAAGCCTATCGCTCTATTGTTAAAAAACTGTACATGTCATCTACTTGTGTTTTAACAATGTTAACTTAATCCATGCATCAGTACATTGTTCTTAGTCCTAAACAATCTACATGCAATGCAAGTGACATATACAATATAAAACATGTTGAAATTAAACGTCCATCTACACCAATACTGATCTTTGCTTGCAGCATCTTGTTGTTGTGTTCAGTGTTAATATAACTGCAAATGACCATAGCTGGTTAGACTACATCCTCAAAGTTCCTTATTCTTTCAAAGGAATGGTTGTTTTTTCCTCTCCCCCCCCCCTTTTTTTTTTTTTTACACTATAGGATTCGTTTATCGATGCATCAGAGCACCAGTCCCGGTACTGCACATTATACACGCAGTACATTTAGATGCAAAACATGTTTCAGGCTACAAAGACACCGCCTGGTGTTGTACTTAAGCGTTAGGTTTGAGGACACCTTAATGTGATTGGATCACTCCCTAAATGAGGTCAAGCTGAGGCCTGACCGGACTGCATTTCTCCACTCTTTGCTTCGGTGCACTTACCAATTTTAGCCCATCTTTCTCATCGGCACCAAAGGTAATGCCACGTGTCTCCACCTGGCTATTGCTTCAGGATATCATGTGAGTATGGCACACGACACTTCAGCATATGTCTTTGGAAGCGTTGAGAGAGTCAGACCATCATTAAGTGGAATCGTGTTCACACAAGCAGTAGCAACAGCTCTTTATAATGATTTTTATTATCAATGAATACAAAAGGCCTTATTGTTAGGTAAAACTCATTGGGAGTAGAGGTCATTTACCTAATTCTATGTTATGTCAATAAAAGGAAGTAACATACTGAAGCCAAAATGGCAGCCTGATTAAAATCAGTGCTAAATGGACATAAGCAGTCCAGATGAGATGGTACCAAGCCTTTTTACGCCATTCAAGTGGGTCTCTTCTGTTTGACATCATTAAATGTTGCCATAGGTGGACGTCATTTTTTACTTTTATTCATAAAAAAAGGATTGTTTCACCACCTCTCCCCAGAGCTTTTTTTGAAACATCGATAATTTACCAAAAAGTCAACAATCAAACTCTCTGCAGGCCTCGAGCCTGTGTGAGGAAATTATGTCCATTTATTAGAATATTTCCTCTTTATTAGAAATGAAATTCTGTGTTTACACTCTAATGGCTCAAAGCTTTCAGTCCATGTCGCTTTCGTTTCTGATAGCTTGTTGATGTGGTTGTGTGTCCTTACTCAGAAAACTTGCGTATTCTAGAGCGTGCAGCCGTGTGTCACCTTGATGTATTTATTATGGAGCAGATGGGTTTTATTCATTTATTTATTTATTTTTAAAGATAAGTGCCTGTGCTTCAGCAGAGCTCAAAAAAACATGAGTCATCGGAAAGATGGGCAGCGACGTCAGCTCAGCTTCAATGTTAATCACTTCACTCACAGACACGAGTCCTCATATCACTTGAATGCCCCTTTCGGCTGGAATGCAGCCAAACCTTTGCCTCTTCGATTGGTTTATTTTAATGCCTTTTTTAGAGTTGATGAGTTAAAATGGATGGAAAGAGTCATTTTGTTGTGGTGTTGTTGAGAATAAAATTGACGAGTAATTCCATGCCGGGCCACATGGATTCTGTCGAGGCAATTGCTGCTGGCAGAAGCCGGCCTGTTTGACAGGCCGTCTCTCGTGCTCCATCCCCCTGCAGCGGTGGCCTTCCTACCTTCTGCACCCTACATCACTACAGCACGTTTCCATGGCAACTCCAGCTTCTGCAGTTTTCCCACGTTGTTCACTCACCATTGGCAACAGCATTCTGTATGGTTCAAATGCAGCTGTTTCAGACATCACTGATTATTTACGTGAGGCTGTAAATCAGAAGCATGACAGGATGTGATGAAACGCACCAATGATTACTGTGGACCTACTATAGCTTTGCTTGAAGATTGCTGACAGAATTCTATACTTATTTTTCATCCTCTGTGTTTTGCCAGAGCCCTGTTTGGTCATTGAACAGTGATAGGGGCGGTGTAGACTTTTCCTTCTTTATTTACACGCACACATGAGCACAGCCTGCCAAGAGCAGTATATGAGATTGACCTGGCACCTGGTACATGCAGCAAGTTGCTGCTATTCACTCTCCCCTCCAGAAGTGATCTCAATTACCAGACTAAATAAATCTGCAGGACGGACCATTCTTAAGGTGTCTCGACAGTGCTATGAGTACTGGACCAGTGCTGAAAGGCGGCTGCCGTGTAAATGAAAAAGAAGAAAAATGCAATCGGTTGTGTCCCATGTTGCTGTGATTTGCATAAAGAATAACTTGCGCCGTCTGTTTACCACAGGATAAGTAACACAAGGAGTTAATGACGATCGAGCATTAAGATTCTAGAACAAAAGAATTGTAATTTAAAATTCAGCAGAAAAGACATGTAAGAGAGCATGTTGGGGACTGTTTTAAAAGCCATCTTGGGGAGAGGTGACATTTGGGACTCTGATGCCTGTTTTTCCTCTGTGCATGCTGGTAGACTTACAACAGTCTAGGGAGCACTGGGCTGTGGGGATCTTGCAGCTGCAAGGCCGGGAAAGAGGAACACCTCTCAGGCGGTTAAAACAAAAGCGTGGGTGGGGGAGGGCAGCAGTATATTGAGATAGATTATAGCCTCTCGCCTCCGTCTCCACGTAATCGCCAAATTGGAGTGGAAAGAGACAAGATGGATCGCGTTTGCATGTTCAATGGTCCGTGACTGCAGTGCAAGTACAAATCTAATATGTTAATCATATTATTCTGTCTACAGCGAATCAGGCCTCCACAGTGATGAGAGTTTGCTTACTCTCATCTCCGTTCTTATTAGTACTATGAAGGTGATCTGAGGAGGAGACTTCAGTCTTAATTTGGATTCATGCTATGAAGGTATAGCTTCTGTATGTGTTCTGACTCTGGATCAGTGTTTACGCTGAGAAGTACCTTCTTAAATACACAGGGACCTGCAGGAACATTCCAGCAGGAGCCATGTGCTTTCAAGATTGGAGAGCCACCAAGATAGGTCTAGAGATGAAAACAGACTGTGTCTGAGGGTGTTTCTGTGCATAAATCTGAATGTCCGTAGTATATTGTAGGTATTGATTTTTTCTAGAAAAATACTTCATGTCTTTATTTCCTAGTTATCTCTTCTCAGCCACCCTGCAGGCCCTGATATAAAGATACCCATCCCCTTATCTGCAGGAGGCATTATTTTGTTATTTTGTGACATTATAGAAGAGCCATCATTAACCAGCCATGCTTCATATTTGATTGGCTTACACTGAATAGTTAAAGCTTATGTGACTTTTCACTTTTGTCTTTATAACTCTTCTGTCTCCTGAGAACGAACCTACTGTTGTTTTCATGGCGGGTCATTCCCTCCAGCCTGAAGAATCTTCCAGTACTTTCTTGGCCAAGTCATCTCCATCTTACCTCGTCCTCCCTCAGCCTTCCCTGCTGCAGAGAAGCCAGTCTCCTACACCCACTTGTGAGGACATTCGGAGGACCCTTCGAGAGATCCAGCACAAGAGGAAGGTTCTAGATGAGGAGTTGGCAGCTATGCAGAGGGCTCAGGAATCAGAGCGTTACTACGTCCAGCTGGAAGCAATGGCCGGTGACAGGTACAGACTAAGGAATGGTGATGTATGATATTGTTGAAGGTTTTTTTTATGTAAGCCACACAATATATAAGGTTAATGTATAATGTTAATACCTGCATGAAGAAAATTCCTTCAGCTTCTCCAGTTCAGAGTCATGTTGGGGGGGCCTTGAGCCTGTGCCAGGTATCTAAGAGCTCAAGGCTGAGGTACATTCTAGATGGCATGCCAGGTCTTTGAGGAGCGAAAAGAGCTCATAGAGACACCTTCCTGCACAAGACGAGGAGAACATGCAAACTGCACTCATGCAGAGCAAAAGCAGAAGTCAAACCCTCAACCCTGGAGGTGTGAGGCTCCGCTCTCTGAGTTCTTGACCACAAACGTCATGCCTGAAGCGTGGCTGATTTAAAAGCAAATTGCCATTGCTGATTGAGAGACCTGTAGTGCATCCATGGCATTGGCAGTGGTGTATCATTCTGTATAGCAAACATTTTTAAATACAAAGTCCCTGCATGCTGATTGGCGACTGTTACTGGCTGGCTTCTGCCAAGTGTCCACTTTGGAGGTCTTTGTATAATAGGCTGCGATCATAAGCTGTCTTCTGTCACATCTGTTAGTATAGTCTTAACCCTTTCCTGTATGGTGCAGGCTATAGTGGACAGCAAATTAATCCCATTATCTAGTATATAGATCATTTTCAAGTTAAATTTTGCATGGAATACTCTTTAGGGAACATTGCCTCAAAAGGAGCAAAGGTTTCAGATGTTATTCCCTGTCAGTCTTATTAGTAATTTGATCTCTGTTACTTATAGTGAAGTACTCAAATACATGCAGTACAATACATGCAAGTATGACTGGATTAAAAATTACTTTAGAATGTTTTTTAAATCCTGAAAGAAGAAAAGAATTGTAAAAAATGTCTCAGCCAGTCATAATTCATGCATGAAAGGGTTAAAAGGACATTGCTGTATTTCTGTGAAAGTGCTGTCTGTGTGTGATTTTTATACATAGCAATGAATAGGCTCATTAGAATATTAAACATTACAAATGTGTATTTTTCTTATTTCGTGTATTCCTTAAGTGTTAAATGAACCTGAGAGTGAGATCAAACATTGTACTTCATTTGTGTAGCTTGTGGGGACCATGCCTCTGGGACATGACTGTTAATATAACAGCTTCCTTTGCCATACAGTTTTCACCCCCCCTTATGCCATTGTGACAAATCAGGCCCATAAATATCCGTCATCAGGTGGTTTTCTGTTTCCAGCAGCTTTAGGAGTCGAGCTCTCAGAAATTCCCATGCCCTCTCCAGGGTATAAATATAGGAGTAAGAGGTGTGCATTCCTTCTGCTTGTTAAAGGCCAAGGGTCTCATTTATAAAACGTGAATTCCACCATCAAAGCATGCATATGGCAAAAAAAACACAGACATAAAACTTGGCGCACACACATTTGTATGCAGTTTCCCATTCATAAACCAGAAGTGTCTTGTAATAGTGGATATGTGAAGCCCTGCCCATTTCTACCCACATCATCATCATTTTCTTTCGGCTGCTCCCATCAAGGGTCGCCACAGTGGACCGTCACAACCGTCTCCATCTTCTCCTGTCCTCCGCATCCCACTCTGTCACACCAACCACCTGCATGTCCTTTCTCACCACATCCATAAACCTCCTCTTTGGCCTTCTTCTTTTACTCTTGCCTGGCAGTTCCATCCTCAGCATCCTTCTCCCAATATACCCAGCATCTCTCCTCTGTACAAGTCTAAACCAACGCAATCTGGCCTCTCTGGCTTTGTCTCCAAACCATCCAACCTGAGCTGACCCTCTAATATACTCATTCATAATCCTGTCTATCCTCATCACACCCAATGCAAATCTTAACATCTTTAACTCTGCCACCTCCAGCTCTGCCTCCTGTCTTTTTGTCAG
>JAACJT020000021.1:4001324-4021274 GCA_009936485.2 Gymnarchus niloticus | reverse complement strand
GTTACACCATCTACAATAGCGGCTGCCCAGTTATTCCATCTATAATAGGGGCTGTCCTCTTATACCATCTATAATAGAGGCTGCCCTGTTACACCATCTACAATAGCGGCTGCCCAGTTATTCCATCTATAATAGGGGCTGTCCTCTTATACCATCTATAATAGCGGCTGCCCTGTTATACCATCTGTAATAGGGGCTGCCCTGTTATACCAACTATAATGGGGCTATCTGGTTGTATCATCTATAATAGTGGATGTCCTGTTATACCATGTATAATAGGGGCTGCCATGTTATACCATCTATAACAGGGACTGCCCTGTTATACCAATAGTAGGGGCTATCCGGTTGTATCATCTGTAATAGGGGCTGTTCTGATATTCCATCTATAATAAGGGCTGTCTTGTTATGCAGTGTTGAGCCGGAGCAATCGGAAGACACTGATGTGGTGCGTGAGACCACTGCCAAAAAATTATGGAAAAAGGCACTTAGCTTCTGAACGAAAGATGCATATGAACCCACGTTAACAAAAGTTAATGGTAAAACAGTGTAATGTTTTGACCATCGTAAAATGAATACTTGTCTTTTTCATTGGTGGTGGCTGTGGAACTTTGTGGGAGAAGTATCATCTTTGGCTTACGCAAATAAATGGAAAATGAATAAACCCCACTTAATTTTCGATATGAATTTTTGGCATGCACGTCAATAATTCAGCCTGTGTACCTGCATTTCCCTGCTTTACAATGGGCTGTCTTTTCCCAATTTATTCAAAATGTAGCTTTTGCATACCTGAGTTTCCGTAAATATACTCAAGTTTTCTGTCACAATTTATATATATATATATAAATTCTGATTTTTGGATGGAGAGTTGCATACACATGTTTCAAGCATCTTTTTGTGTATACGCGGTCTTTATAAATAAGACCCCAGGCGTCTGTTCTGGAAAGCGAGCTTAAATCAAGTAGTCAAACCTGATTTCTGACTTGAGAAAACTGCAAGGCCGACTTCAGGATTTCTCAGTTCTTTGATTTTTGAGTTAACAAATACTGCTAAGTTGGAAATCCTGCTTTCTGGAATGGACCTCATGTCCATTGAGAAGAATATATCTCCTCTACTTTGCTTAAAGAGAACATTTTAATGTGTGCCATTAAGCTGTTGAGCTGTAATATTTGCATTCATAGTTTATGGTGGCTCTTTGAACACGGTGTTATGGTGGCTCAAGAGGGACAGAGTATCTCAGAGTTCTCTTTGGATTGTATTTATATTTACACATCACGATCTGAAAATCATTATAAAGGTGATGCTGCATAGCAGCCCAGTGAGGAATTTATGTTGCAGTGGTGATCTGCTTCATTTAGCATGTGATAATCTAGCCTGGGAAACAAAAATGAGTGAAATCCAACAGGAAGTGCCTGAAGCCTTAATGACTTACCTGATTGGAATTCCTGTCCTTAGTTTAGGTCAGCCTGCCCTTAAGTCACTCCTCAGTAGTTTCATTATTTTGCTTGAAATAGTTTAACTTTGTCATGCCACGCTTTAGACCTCATTTTTGGTCTGCTTTTTGTTTGTTTGAAAGTCAGAGTTCCCCTACCTGTTGCTAGTCTGTCTCGGCAGCTCTTTATTTCATAGAGGTGCTAAAGCCCTAGCACTAGCTGTAATTAAAACGTATTATGTGTGTCCAGGTATATTTTAACAGAAACAATCAAAGAAATAAAAGATGAAAAGCAACTGATGAATCAAGTGGTAAGGTTGGTGTGTTTGTGTTTTGGGGTCGGTTGAGACCGTGCATTGGAGAGTATTAATGGCCCGCTTTCCCTACAGACAGACAGATCTTGTTGTGTGTACAATTTTTCCATTGAAGGATCTTACAGGCATTCAACTGGAAAGATTATGGATAGACAAGACTGTTGAACAGCATGAATCAATGTATGTGCAGCAGCTGATAGGTGACATCATGCTAGCTGGTTAAATGTGTGAGTTTCCATATGTTTTAACCTCCTGATAACTGAACCTGAGAGCTACATGGAGGCTTTGTGAAAGTGTCCCAAATATATTCCAGTGTTGGTCCTGCCAACTTCTCCCATCAGCTTTGTCTCCGCTGTCAGGGTCATGAAACCTGTTTATACACCAGACTTTAATATACATTACACGTGTGTTATGGGTTATTTGTTGTGCGTTCTTAATTAGCACCTGAGCAAATGAACCCAAACTGGTAATAATTCAGAAGCTTGTGTCAGTGAAATAATTGCTATTGATTTTGCAAACAAGTGCCCAGCAGGAGGAAGGACACATCTGCACTAATTTTTCATTATGTGTCATGTTTAATTACCTGCAATTTCGATGTTTGAGATGTCATGGCAGCTCTTTTGTTGCCGAGCAGGGGCAATGCTGCTCATCAAGCTTGATGGATTGAGACCTCACTTTTTCAGGTGAACCTTACCGGCACACTGCTCCTTCCCCTTGCCCTCGGTTCACATTCTGTTGCAATACGATTCGAGGGGAGGGCGAGTGATTCGAAACAACCTTACTAAATGGCAAAGTGCGTTGAGGTGCAAAATAAAACCAAATGAGCAAGGGCTGACTGCACTCTTTAATGTCAAGACCTGTTGCGAGTATTGATTGACAGCTGGCATAAGAGCGCCCTCCTGGCAGCTGAGGTCTAGAGCTGAAAAACAATCTACGTGATTGGCAGCTGTCAGGAGGATCTCGTACCTGGCTGCAGTCAGCTCGCAGCTGCTTCGAGCGAGAAGCAAATGGGTGTGCACATGCATATCTTGTGCTGTGCCGCATTAGGAGGCAAGTCATGTAGCTTGTAGCTACACCAGGCAGACAATAGTCTTGCGTGTTCTAAAAGGGGGGATTGTATTGTTATTTCTATCATGCTGAAAATGTAATCATTATTTATGTTTTTAGATTGCTTGGTGTGGAAAACTCATTTCTCAGTGCGCAGTGATTTATTTTTGTTAAATCTACACTGATTTGCATGTTTTGTTTCACAGAAATCTTTGTTGTTAAAGCTGATGGAATCTTCAGTCTTGTAATGTTGTCCTTGCGTCATCCCTAGCAGGTTCACCTTTGTGTTTTTATAGTTTATCAGCCAGCGCGCTCATACTGCTTTATGTATCTAGCCATCTGTGGTATGACTTCCAGTGCCATAGGTTTTGCATGTTTCAGAAAGGCACCATACCTTCTACCTGGGAACAATGTATGGGGTTACTTTGGGCCAAAGGAAAATGAGTTAACAGTCAGCCCAGTTCAGGATGATCTGATTAATTGGTGTCCATTTCAAACAGTTCTTTTCAGGGCTGGCAGTGAGTACAATCTCATACATGAGTAGATACATAAAGACCTTTAGAAAAGTGGGATTGGGATTCTAAGCTAGTACACACAGGCTTCCTCTGTCAGATGAGCTTAGAGGCCAAGATAATCGAAAGTGATCTATTTATGGTAATCTCATGCAAGCAAATCAGTCATTTGTAATGTAACTGGTGTAACAATGAACCATTGCCACATCCCTCACGCCATCATGTTGATGATAACCCTTTAGGTTGGAATATCAGGGTTTTTGGATGATCCACTGATAACGGCATCCCAAGTACTGAGGTTGACAATATAATGGAAACATCAAACAATAAATTGATATCACAGACCCAATAAAGAGTAGAGCTGCCTCCATCTGTGTTTGGTGGGATATACTGGACCATTCTTAGAACAAAGCCTCTAGTTTATGGTATGCGCTTATGATAAATCCCAGATTTGTGAAACTCAAAATATACAGTTTTTGTTGAAATTGGGTCACTGAGGTTCTGATTCAGATCTGTGGTAGGTTTTGAGGCTGTACTTTTATGGCATTTAGCATTTGTCCTGCTAATTGTCCGCCTATCCCTGCTGTTGAGCTTTGACTTGTGTCTTCTATTCCTATGCTCAGATGTAGTTTGCCTAGGTTTGTAATATGACATCATGATTTGAGTCCGTTCCCCCTAGACCCATGATATCATATTGTAGCATTTGTGACTGATGCACCTGCAATCCAGGTATTGGCTCTTTGGAACTCTATTAGTTATCGTGTGTTACTTTATAAACTCTCACATCAAAGTGCTGATTGTCAGCACACTTTTATGACTAACACATACTGCAAATTGGCATGTTTTTATTATTTCAAAGTTAGTCTTTTTATTTAGATGTTTCACTTATTTTGTCCGTCTTTTACACATGCAAGATGGGTACTAACATGCTGCTTTTCCACCAACATGGTGCCGGTGCCCAAACACAAACTGTTCTGTATGTTTCCACTAAAACACTGGTTCCTAAGCCACAAAATTGGTTCCGAACTGGCACCCAAACCTTTCTGGTCTGGAACCAGGAACCTAACATGAAGTGCTAAGGGGTGGAACAAACTGCACAAACACTGTGCTAGGTTCTTTATTAGCAAACGTCAATTAAACATTAATGTTCGATTTGGATTTCTGACAGTCTTTTTGAGCTAGGTAAAGACGATGAATGAGCAGTCTTTGGATTTAGAATGGCTTGATACCACTTTTTCAACTCTGGTATTGATAATGCAACCTTAAATGCCAATCTGATTGACTTTTTGTTTTCGTTTAAACAACTCCTAATCCTTTTGTATGATATATGTAATATAGAGATCTAAAAATTGCACCAACTGTGAAACAAATACTTTAATCCCTAAAGGAATAAATACGAAACAAAATGCTAGTTTGGCAACGTGAAGTAAGACTTGCCTGTATATCGTATCTGATTATAACTTTTTTTTTTTTTTTTTATTCTGTCCAGTGTTTTTGGTTAATATCAGATCAGCACTTCCCTTCTATGGATGTTAAAAGGCACCTTCAAACTAGAAGGTATCTTTAGAAACACAGAATGCAGTCCCCAATATTTGGTCTATGTTGCTGCTGAAGTTGGTCAGTGATGTAGTTCCTACATTGCCACCTTGAATTTGGCACTGAAGGTGGATTAAAATGTGGGCTGGTTTGCAGTCAAGCTCAGTTGCAGCACCGGTTGAGCACCGGCACCAACTGGAAAAGGGGTAACAGCGCCTGACAATTTGGAGACCTTGGTCAGGATGAAGTTTATGATAAATAAAAATGATCTGAAACTGCAAAATATTACAATTTCGAGCTGAAAGTTGAGGATGAGCTCATCATAATATAGGATAATCCAGTTAGATGCTTGGGGAACCAGTCTCTAAATAATAGAAACATTTGGAGTGGCTGTGGAGGAGTAAAAGATGAGAATTATCTTGGAAATTCAAGGCGTAGCTAAGCAAACATTGTCTGTTGCCTAGATGTACAAGACACCTAAGACCTCATGGCAGCTGTAGAGGAGAAGGGAGTAACGGGTAGCGAGGGATCCCCACAAGCTTCACATCAGTTACATGTTTGAAGTACAGAATCATGATAGTCAGAGACTCCAGGGAGAGGGGAAACAGCTCCTGGTCTGAGACCAGGAGTAACTCATATGTATGGTCTCTAAGCATGGGAAATGAAGGCAGAACGGGGACGTGAGCTGCGGGTCCCCCAGGTCCCTCTCACTTTCCTGAGGCTAGCTTATGGTAATGTTATGAACACCATCGTGGTAGTATGCACAGTTCCACAGGGGAAAGATCGCTGTGAGGACCTCAATGCAAAGATCTGGTGAAAGACTACATGGACAAAGGATGGTAGCTAAGGCTGTCCCAACTGACATTGGCTACGATGGATTCCCTGTAAGTGTTGACAACCTATGGGATCATCAAAAGAAATGAAAGTAGCTCTAAGGTTTGGGCTTGGCGGCAGCAAGACCTTCTGGCTTTGGTACAAGGGAGAGGAGGATGGGCAATAACTGGGCCACCATTACTGACCTGTCTGTGAGTCACCGTTAAGATGGAAGACAAGAGGAGATTGGCAGGAATCCTGGCTTTTGACCTAGCTGAGTGCTTAATTAACCTTTCTGCTCATTTTGCCATTGAGCAGACTTTAGCTGCCAGTGAAGAATGCGCTATAATTTTTCTATTTGTTGAATTTCTGCCTTTATTAGTTTCATCGTCAAACCTATATTTTATTTTGGTTATTAGTTATTTGACAACTAGCTTTAGATTGACCAAATATTTATAGCATGTTTAATAGTTGAAGGGCCAATAATGATTCAATGACTAATTGAAAATAGCTAGTGGTGATTCTGTTAATCATTCAAAATCTATTGCTGAGTCTTTTAAACTTTATAGTAAAATGTTGACTTAGCACAGGTTTGTTTTTCCATGACTGGAAAATTCTCGCAAGTACTCACCTAATGTATTGAGCTTTATGCAGTTTGCAGGCTGCTATTCCCTCAGCAGCTGGCTCACCACCATAAAGGTTAACGTTCATCCGGAACAAGACCCAGAACAGCCTGCGGACCTAGCTCTGACACCCCAGATCTGTATCACCGGCCGCACATGCATAAACACGTCAGACCACAGTGGTGTCTCAATGAACACCTCCTGCTGGGTGTGTTTGTCGATCTTTTCCAGCTAACAGCTGAACACAGCGTTCAGATGGGTCTGTATGCAGAAACAGTTTGAGGGATGGTTCTTGCTGGGCGTTTACGTTGGTCTGTAGGGAGAGGTTAATGAGCATTATGCCTGCAGAGCTTGTTCCCAATGCGTTTGTGAGTCATGTTTTCAGCAAGCACGTCTGATTTATTTATTTTTTGCCAGCATTTTCCTCAGCTTCCTTGCTACTTTTTATTCAAAGGGCCCCAAAGCAGTGCAAATCTCTTAAAAGCAGAAAGTGAAAAACATTCATTTTAAAAGACCGCCAGTGGAGACCGCTTATCTTGGCCTGTAGGATATTTGCTCACCTGGCTTAAGGAGAGCAGTGCAGACCACATGTAACATCTGATGAGCTCACCGGGGGAAGAATACGTATCATCAGGAATGGTGTTGATGAATTATATCGGTACCTACAGTATATGTACAGTAACGTTAGATCGTTAGAACTTGTGATTTGTACATGTCATCAACCATAAGTTGAAATTTTACTTGTATTCTGTATACTCTGTACTTTAGTAGAGAATTGTGTAAAAGGGAAAGGTAAGAACAAAGATAAATGCCACGTGTTATGGTATAGCAGATGAGAAGCTGAATTTCTGGATCCCTAGCTAGGCTAGATTAGAACCTAGGCAAAGAATTCTGACCCAGAGGGTGGCGGTGTCCTCCCAAACAATGAATGCCTAGTAACATTTCCATGGTAACGAAGGAAACCAATCACTATTCGAAAAACAAAGAAAAGAGACAATCAGTGTGCGAGGTGGCATCTCCACCCCCGCACCACCCAAAGATTGTAAGGAAATTAGGAGACTTAGAGAAGTTTCCTTGGTTTGCCCCTGGAATGTGCCCTCTCCCTCCCATGCCCCTTGAATGTGCCCTTTCTGTGATTCTTAAATAGTCATAGCCATCACTTTTTCTTTATTTCGTATTCCTGCTGTAGCCGCTTTAGACCACGGCTACATTTTAAATATCCCCCCATAGGAGATATTCCTCCATTGCTATACCTTAAATGTTGCATCAGTTTCCCGTAAGTCTTACTGACCTGAATATGACTGAATGGTTGTGTTTTCTCCAGACCAGAATATATATAATTTAGACTGGTATTTTTTTATTTAATCTTAGATTAAATTGCAATCTTGTGTTGTGTGTGTGTTTTTATTCCATACTTAAATGTATAAAAAGTGAGTGCCTACCCTAAGGCTAAAGTTTTGTTGTCTAATAGAAGGACATGCCTGCTTTAGTTTACTGCTTTAACAGTTCTGATCGGATATAAAAATATATAATTAATTATAATTCTGAATATGGTTTTTATCTGTGACTTTATGGATGCTAAAGTTGGGCAATGATGAAGCAGGACAGGAGAGCATCAGTGGCTTTGAGCTTTTGTGCTGGTGAACACTGTTCTAACACATCTTACAATGCAGATCTGGACACGTCTTCAGTGATGTTCCTGGGGTCATGGAGAGTTTTGGATCTTTCAATATCAGGTGATCCATCGGGGTTGATGAAGCCTTGACTTGTGTCCAGGTTGCGCTGTCCGCTGCTAATCCAAAGCCACCATGAAGCTGCTTCAGCCTCCTCTCTGGCTCTCTTTATGGCCCTCCTCTTGTCAGCCCCATAGATGCTAAGGATGGTGAGTGTCTTACGGAGGGACTGGCCTACTTCAGTAGGTTCGCACCTCACCCACCATCCACCCGCTTTCCTTACACTGGTCCTCCACCTCTGCATATCTTGCGTTTTTCCGTTCTTTTGAATATTGGTTCCAGCCCTTTCAATTCTGATCACTGAACTGCAGCCTCCAATACCCTGTTGTCCCCCTGACTATTACAGGATTTGTTCTTATTTATATCTATTGTTCTTATTTGTATTAATTAATTTGTCCTGCCTGGTGCCGGCCAGAGGAGGATAGGCTTCCCCCTTGAGTCTGGTTCCTCCCAAGGATTCTTCCTTCTGAGGGAGTTTTTCTTTGCGACTGTTGCCTTTGGCTTACTCTTTAGGGACTCTGGGCCCGGGACTATGTGTAGCGCTTTGTGACACTGCTTCTTGTTAAGGGCGCTATATAAGTAAAATTGAATTGATGGTAAGCTCCATAAGTATGGCCTACTTGGAGGACTGGGAGAACAAGACTATGTCTTGCCTTAGCGATGTTGCTGCAATATCTTTTGGGAGCTTAAGCTTGCCTGTCTAGGTCAACTTTCAGTTTCCAATCCAATGTGGTGGCCAGTAGACCAGCAGCGCGGAACTTGGGGGGACTAATTGCTGGTGGCTTCTCCCCTGCTTTAATGAAGGTGATGACTCTAGATGGTACTGTTTGGTGGTGCTTATTCTGAGTGATGGCACTACAGACAGTGTCTGCTGTGGCTCTCAAAACCTGATTGTGCTGCCACTGATGTCTGACTGTCGCTCAGAGCTGTCTTGCAGCAACTCAAGATGTGCTCCAGGGTGCTCCTCTCTGGGTATAGCAGGTGTGCTGGGGTCTCCATCATCCCGGAGCAGAAAAGGTTGGATGGACTTGATAGAACATCATGAACAGCTCAGATGAAGAATTTCATACAATTTTAGCCCTGATACTTTTTACTCCACTGCTTGCTCCCATCTATTCCAGGTTCGCTATTGCTGCCTACCAACTGGACTGCTGGCTCACTGTTCCTCAATTACTGCCTGCACCTCCATTTACATCAAAAGTCTCCTCTCTTTCCCTTGTGCTTTATCGTAGTGAGGTGTTGTGCTGCCACTCAGGCCAGTCCTCACTTGTGCTACTGTGGCTACAATATCTCGATGTCTCAACCAGGACTCTGTCAGCATGAGAGCTTCTGCTGCCCTCCATTTTTGACCCATCCAGACCTCAATGCCAGCCTGGGCAACTTTCAACTCATAGTAGTCACTGAACAGTAGTAGCTCCCTTACACAGCTTACTTTAAATTCCTCACTCACACTGTTAATAGGGAGATTCGTCTTGTTGTTTTTGCCATACATGACGATCTTACTTTGACTTCAAGGTATCCCGAGCCACTTAAGCAAGTATCCGCTAACCCTTCTTTCAAAAAGCTCGATGGTGAATATTAACACTTCATAGATCAGGAGGGGCCAGAGAATCAGAGCCAAACTCCCACACTGGTAAATCCAGGCTTTGAACTTGCCTGGGAGGCTGGATTTATCAACAGTAGCTAGCCAGGCTTCCAGTTCAAGGTCTACTGTTCTGATTTAAGTGCAGTCTTTGAGGATACTGTCAAAGATCTTCCCCAGGCTCTTCACTGGTTTCTCTGTAATAGATGATATCTGGTCTCACCGCCTAGTGAGGGGAAAAAAAACTTCTCTATAAGCTTCCCCCCTGTTTAACAGAGATTCCATGGATTGGGAATTAGTAGCCTTGAAGTTCATCCAGCCCCAGGTAAAGGTAAACTCCTCTAGAGCCTTTAAGACCCACCTGCTCCCTGTGACTGATGTTTTTGTCATGGTCTGATCATCAGTGGGTGGTTGTCGTATGCCGGATTTGGAGAAACAATGCTACATTGGGAGACACCTGCATATTCACGACAAGTGTGAAGAAAATCACTGAAATGGTAATTCCAGTGATGATCCCTTTCTCAAGCCTGTGCCAGTCCGATCTTATCACTCTACTGGAGACTCTCAAGCTGAAGTTGTTGTAATAGTCCAGCACACGGTCCCTAACCATGCTTGGGGTATTACATAGATTGAGAGCCTTTTCAACAAGCTTGTGGGCTATGAACCCATAGGCTTTGGCGAGGTTCAACCACAAGACAACTAGGTCTCGATTGTTCTTCCTTGCATCCCTGGTCAGCTGTGCTACACCCGTTCCACGAACCTCCATTAGTCTGTGACCTTGTTCCTCGTGTAGATCACCCTCTTGATCTTTCAGAATCTCTTTGAGAGTCTTGGGACCTTATAGGGCACACTACTGGGGCCTGGGGCTGAGCTTGCCCTGGCCTTCCTCGCTTCCTCTTAAATCTTTGTGAGAGTATGCTCCCTCTTGTCAAAGTCATTATTTGGTGGGAGTGGGCTGATCAAGGTTCTACACTGCCCCCGGTCTTGCTCCCTACATTCATTAATGAAGGTCATCCCCAGGTGATTGTCCACTTCAGTTTTGGAGCAAGTGAGCTTCCTGCTGTGCTTCTGCCCTAGCAGCTGTTTCCAAAAGTCACGTGGGTTTGATAGGAAGATAGCTCTCTCGCTTGCCGTCTTCCTTCTCTGACATCGATGCCCCTCTGCCTTCCGTAGGGCTATAAGCCTATTGTGGTGCATACTCCTTAGCTCTGCAAGGGGCCCACTCACCTCCTCACATGACCCTTTGAATGGGTGCCTCAGATTCTTCTATTCCTGCTTGACCTGGTGGATTTTTGTTTTCTTGTTGTTGTTACAGGCCTTTGTTGTTGCCCTTTCCTCCAGACCAAATCTCTCAGCTGCTAAGCTGATGATGATTATGGTCATGGCTTGGAGCCGCCTGTCTGCTTCGCCCTTAGCTATAATCTTGAAAACAGAGTCAGTATCCTCAACTGGGTCCTTGTGTCACCTGGAGTTTCTGGGCACTGTGTGGTGTCTCCAGGCCTGGCCTCTGATGTATCTCACCAGGGGTTTCTCCTGAGCACTGTGGCACTTCCAGCATCTGCACACATCTCATTTTGGCCTGATGGATTCTCAGGCCATGTAGGTTCTTGCAGGTCTTTCTGCACCTACATTGCACACTTGTAATCTGAAATCCATCGGCAATGCTTGCCATGGTTAGGTCTATTCTATTGAGCTGCTCATTCTACCATCCTCTCGGGCACCCCTGGGGGTATTTCTGCTTTGTACATTGGTTGATCTGTGGTTTCTGTTTGGATTCTTCATGGAAGATGCAGGTTGGGTAGCTAACCCGAACTGCCCCAGTTGCCTTCTTTTTGAGCTGTCAACTGTCTCTCCAGTTGTTGCTGCTCTTTCATGGTAGTCAACCGGACTATTCCTGGTAGCCACTGGTGAACCAGAATGATACTCTTCTAACACATCTTTCAATATAAACCAGGACACATCTTCAGTGAAGAATATCATAGACCACAAGAAAGAAAAACAAGCAGATTCTTTATCAAATCAAGTCTAAACTTTCATTTGAAATACAAAAGCCTAGATTGAAGTCTCCATATGCTGGGTAGGTTATGACATTATTGGAAGGAAAGTAATGCTTAGAGAAGGCAAAGATAAAAAGGAGTGGATGACTAGCATCACGGTATGTGGACTCAGTCTTTACAACAACGGACATGTGTTTGGGAAGCCCGAAGACCTGGACAGAGGACAAAAATTCCCAGAGAAATCCTGTCTAGCCTGTTGTTCATTAATACATCTTCCATAACTGGTTAGCCAGTGCAGGGTCATGATGAGCCCATAGCACGAGGCTCTTTTTGCCTGCTTTCTACAGTTTTTGCCAGTACTAAGCATCCCATTACATCATGTTCAGCCGCCAAGATGGGAGAAAATGTGCCACAGTCAACAAAATTGAAGTCATTTTATAAAGATGGTGTTTGTGGCTAGCCAGGAGGAAGCCAATTTGTCCAAAAGGAAAAACATGCATTAAATTGGTGTGAAAACCAAGCTTTATGATTGGATGAAATCTAACAGAGTCCTGCACCCAAATCACACATTTACTGCTGAAAGGCATGGTGGCAGCAGTGTCCAGCCGTGATGATAGTGATCTTCGATTGGACCTGGTAAGCTTGTCAGGACTGATGGGAAAATGACTGGGGCAGGGCTTTAGGCTGCTGAAGGCTAGAACAAGCAGAGGTTCACCTTTTGCATGAACCATGATTTTAAGCACAATGGCAGAGCTATACTGTAGTAGCTGATGAATGAATGAAAATATCAAAGGTCATCCATCCATTCATCCATCCATCCATCCAACTGCTTATCCATTATAGGGTCATGGTGAGCCTGTAGCCTATCCACGGAACAAAAGCACTAGCCACATTAGATGACCTGCAAGAAATTATTGCTGATTCTGAATGAACTAGCTATGAAGTTGAACACGTTTTACCACGCTCTTTATAATAGCAATGTAAATACAACAGTACATTTTTGACAAATTTTTTTCATGACATTTTAGAGGAGGCAGAGCTTCCCTTGTAGTCTTAGAGCAGTTACCTCTGCAGTATACCTACCCACATGTTTTTAGGTGGTTTCTGGAGGAAACCTGTGCACCACTGGATGAATATATGTAACCTCCACGCGCACAGAGCATTGGCAGGTGTTAGAGCCTTCCTTTGTGTTATTTGAATGCGTCTCGATTTTTGGCATTGGCCCTTTAATGAAAACAGAAATATCATAGCAACTGAAGGTCAGCGTTATGTGGAGGCAGGCACTGCAAATGTGGGACAGGCAGGAGTCTGCACGACAAAACAAGAGATCACCTATAGACAGGGATTTCACTTCCCCTGTCCACACTGACCTGCTTGCTGCCTCCTGAGCCACAGAACCTGCTCTTCAATCCTGATCACCTGACTGCATCCTCAAATACCCTGCTGTCCTCCTAACTGTTATACAAGAACATTATTTTCAATTGTACTAATGAATTTCTCCTGCCAGGTGCTGGCCAGAGGAGGATGGGTTTGCCCCTTGAGTCTGGTTCCTCCCAAGGTTTCTTCCTCTCAAGGGAATTTTTCTTTGCCTCTGTTACCTTTGACTTACTCTCTGTGGACCCTGGGCCCGGGACCATGTAAAGCGCTTTGTGACAGTGCTTCTTGTTAAAGGCGTTATGTAAATAAAATTTAATTGAATAGAAACACAAACAACATCCTGCATCCCATGATGCGTGGTTTCTCCCCTGCTGTCAGCCATTCTATTCAGGGGTTTTTAACCCATTACTTTTGTTCTCCATATTACAGGTATACTTTCTTTTATGAATTAACTTGACAGATTTCCAAAGATACATCGCAAGCTATGTGATTCATGTAATCAACAGCTGAAAGGCAAACCCAAACATACCCCTTAATCTAAGCCTCCGTCTTATATGTTTGTGGGATTGCCTGAAAAGGAAGCAGAGACGGTGCTTTTGGCCTCTCTCATAGTATTAATAATGTTGGTAACCAGCTATATGGACTGCATCTTTGCTGTAGGTCCTTACTGCAAGTCTTTGCTGCTGATCCTTGATGAGCTCGTGTTACACTGATGCCCCAATTGCTTCCCACCTGTGTGTTGCAACCCAATGACCTAAATATAAAAATGATTTATACAGCTCTAGATAGTTCTTTTGTGAGAGGAGTTGGGTGATTCTTGCCTTACTTATCGGTACTATCCAGGTAGGCACTTTGATACAAACACTGCAGCTCATGGCAGAAACCCTAACAATTACTCTGGTCCTTCTGTACAACGTGTCCACTGCAAAGCTTCCATATGCTTCCATATCTCCTGAGGACCATCGTTCTCCCACCACTAGAACATGTAAACACCAGCACACTGATTAATGCAACAGCATCTTCCTCGCCTGACGCCATTGATCTCTGCTTAAAGCAAAGGTTAGAGGCTGCCGATACCAGCTGCCACGCATCTGGTGGGTCGCAGGACCAAGGAAGCTGCAGGGAAGAGGCCCCTCCACCCACTTTACTCCACCGTGTGATGGATTTGTTCATTTGGCTCGGTGACATTGCAAAACGAGGCCGAAGCGTGATTTTATGCACAGCATCCGTTGTGTCGAAAGATTAATGAAGCCATTTGCAATCATAAAAGTTCCCAACAATTCCCTAGGCATATTATGATTTAAAAATAATTTTTCAAGGCCTCTCATTTACTCCTACCAAGGAAAAAACTGTTCTGTTCCTAGCAAGACCAAAAATTAGTTTTCCCAATTTCAACCTATTTTAACTTTTATTGATCCCCCCCACTTTGATTTTGCCCTCCATTTAATCAGTTCCAATTCTGCACCCTTTCCAAACAAGGTAGAGGTTTTCCATAATAGTCAGGGTCACATGGAATAGCAAGTAATGGCCAAAATGGCTCATTGCAGTTGGAGGGGCTCGTCAGTCTTGTATTGCTGCTGACAAGGAGCTGTGGATGTTGACACTCACTCGACAAACATATTGCACTCTACACCTTTGGTTCATTTTATTTAAGGTAATTTTTTTATGCTGTCGGTAAATTACGGCTTTTGATTTTGATGGTTAGAGGGAAATAATTCTTCATCATATTTTGATGATATTACATCTTTTTTTAAGTGAAATGTCACGTGATGGGATCTACTCATTTGACTGTAGATCTCCCTGATATAACACACAGTAATTACTTCTTTCTTTAATTAATGACGGTTGCTTCCTGCCAACACATTGCTGAGCAGACTTGGAGCATTTCTCATGATTGCAGTCCAATAATTCCCCAGTTTTGCATCCCTGTCAATGTTTTACTAGCCATTTTAGTGCCTGCCTAAGGTCTAGGATTGCGATTTCTTAGCCTTCGATTGGATGCAGATGGACAACGACCACTCTTCTGTGGCTACTGTGGAGTTGGCTGCTTTAAATTAGATGGCGGTCTCCATTTTCTTCTGTGTATGGATACCGGCTGCTGCCTGGGTCCCTGGGGACAGCTAGAACAGCATTTAACCATGGCTTCATGTATGTGCGGTGTAACCTTGGCAGATGTATAGCAGTTTTGAAGACATACATTTTGCATTCTTTAACACGAACTCACTACCATTGATGGAGAATGAGTGGCTCTGTTTTTCATTATATCTAGTCTTTCACACTGCTTTCTGAATTCATGACACTTGTGTCTGTGTGTTTGGAATTTTCTCCTCAGCCCAGACTTCACTGGGCCTCCCTGCTTCCATTCTGTTCATCTAGCAAGGATTTAGCTTGTAGTATCACTGGTTGCCTTTACTAGCAACTTTTGTAATGTAAATTGAAACATCTGACTTCTAAATCTTTTACCTTTTTAATACACATCACATATTCCTGAAAGGTGACAGAGAATACCACACACTGATTTATGTGGCATCAGGAAACGAGTAGGCTTCTAAACTCACCGGATCATCTGAGGCTGTCGTCTAGACGCAGTACCTGTGGCTGGGGGTGAAGCCATTCAGTCCCAGATTCTGCAGCGCTCTTTTGCCTAAAGCAGCATACCTGACCTAAATTACAATTTAAGTGTGTTAAAGGATCCTTTTTGAAATGTATGTCACCTTGAGTAGTACTGGGTACTTACCATAATAGTAAACTTTGTAGTACTGAATATTATGCAGAATACCTGCTTTTTACCTCATTTAAAAGTCAAACTGATGATGTTATAGCCACTGTGATAACCAGAGCAGGTTTTTAACATTTTTGTAGTCATGGTAACTGAAATAATAACTGGATTGATCTGAAGGGAATGCAGCATAGGTGGCCGTAGATCTATCCTTTAATCTAAAATGTGTGAAAGCATCAGATGTTCTGCCGTCACAGTTAGGTGCGATTAAACCCACAACACGTGGCAGTGCCCAAAGGCTCACATATCTGGTTTTCTCATACTCCCGTTCTGGCCAGAGTCTGCCGTCGCTGCTGTACAGCCAGTGGAGAGCTGAGGCAACATTCTTTGCCCAGAAACAGTGGCCTTTCCTGGTGTGCCCGAGCGATTGGCTATCTGGCTGGCGGGCTGTGCTGGTGGGCCGCTGTCCCTGCTGCACTTCTGAGCTGCAAGCCTGTGTCTGCCCATCTATGGTACTTCAGTGACAAGTAGGATAGGTCTGATTTGCGATTAGGGCAACAGTAACACTGGATTCATTTGCTGATCGATAAGCGACATCTCCTGCTGAAGTGCCTCTCTAACAGAAGAGCTGGCTGTTTTCTGGTTTCGGGTTCTGCCGCTAAACCTAATGAAGCGTGCGGGACCTGTGCAGCTTGAGTGTGGAGAGTCAAGCGATGGACGTCAGTGTGTCTCAGAATCTGTGCTGTTTATGTGTGGAGAGTCAGGCGATGGATGTCAGTGTGTCTCAGAATCTGTGCTGTTTAAGTGTGGAGAGTCAGGCGATGGATGTCAGTGTGTCTCAGAATCTGTGCTGTTTATGTGTGGAGAGTCAGGCGATGGATGTCAGTGTGTCTCAGAATCTGTGCTGTTTAAGTGTGGAGAGTCAGGCGATGGACGTCAGTGTGTTTCACAAAATCAGCCAAATTCTCAGCAGGAGAATGTTGTCTCCCTTTGTTTCCTGCAGCATTGGATAATTACTTCCTGACATGTATGATGAACATCTCCTACATATTAAATACTTCTATGATGGATGGAGGTGCCTTTCTTTTAAGATGTATGAGTAGTGAGTAGCTCTTTCCTTTGTAATTCGTGGCGTTTTTTCCCATGCCTTCCATATTTCCATGGCCCTGCTGTATCCAGGCAGTAACCGGTTTATTTGTTGAAAATGTGAAGTATTGCACTAGCCGTCATTCGACGTGTTAAAACAATATTGTGATTAGCACGCCTGTGATGGTGTTTTTGAAGCTCCACTCGTTTTCTCCAGCGGTTCTGCCTCTTTCTCTGTGCAGCGGCTCGTTGTTTGTTCTCCACATGCTGCCTATCCAATCAGTTTCCCAGAGAGCATGGGAAGATTAGCAGATTAGCCCAGCCACAGGTTGCGTTCTCTCTTGATGCTTCCCAGCTGCATGGATTCATGTTGATGGGAAGCAACTGTCTGGCCCAGTTGTTTGTAGACATCCCCCAAGCAAGTGCACTGATGTGAATGTCAAATCAGACACGTCTTTGTTAAACCATTGGTCTGATTGCCTCACTTACTGTGATTACTTTTACATTCTTTATGTAAACAACAGTGCATTCCCAGGATTTGGATTTTGAGTGTGAGATTTGTTTACCTCACCCTGAGGGCAGCACACCAACACCGGGCAGGCCCCCCCTTCGCTGTTTGGTATAACACCCTGAAGGCACCACCCCAACACCAAGAAACCCCCCCCCCCCCCCCTTGCCATTTGGTATCATGTCATCAGGGCAGCACACTAGCATTGAGCAGTCCCCTGGCAATTCCACAAAAAATTAATGAAATGCCCTCACTCATTAAATAAGTAACGTGCTTCTAAATGGATGCCATTTAAAGACTGTTACTTAATTGAAACACTGATGTGTTGTTTTTTCTCCTCCTAGAGTCACATTTGTTGGCTGTGGTTATGGTACGAGCTGCAGCGTCCTTACCCATGCTGGCTTCTCTACTCAGCCTTTACTCAACTGCTTTATGTGTTTGTTTTAACCCAGTGATGCCAAAGAGAAGGCCATGGTAATGAAAACCGTGGATGCCTGGATCAGGGTTGCGAGGATGGAAATGAGGGTGAGTCTGTTGTTGTGCTCCTTTGCATGCATCACACATATGAAATGACCTTGACATTGTTTAGGGGGACAAGTAGAAGGTCATTTTGTGAATGTGCACCCAACAAAATCTGAGATGCATTAACAGCACACATGAAGTTAGAGCACATGTTTGTATGACTGTAAGACCCCTAAATAATGGGTGTCCAGTGCCCAGTATTGACAAAAAAATTCATAAGGCAGAATTAACAATGGTAAATAAATATTTAATGGCATAGACTTACAAGTTAATGTGACAGGACTCATTCAGGTTGATTTGATTGATTCTGCGTTTTCTCCCCTCTGCAAACCTGATTCTTCCCCAGTACTGCAAACGCTCACGTAGCCAGTGAGCTGCCATAGGCAGGCAGCCTTTTCACAGAGCAGTGTGGATCGCTGCGGCTGCCCGCTGTCTGGCTCCACTTATTAGGGAGGTGGGAATTTAGCTTTTAGTGGAGGCGGGAGAAAACGTCTGGTAGGGACTGCGTCATACAACAGGAAAAGACACACTGGAGCTCAGGCCTGGGGAACGGCCAGCATGAGATCCACACAGCTGTGCGAAGGCATCATACGTCGGACAGCAATGTGCTGCTCAGATACATTATACTCTTTTGTTTGTTTTATTTCTCAATAATTTTCAAAGCTGTGCATGTGTCAGTCACACGCTACTGTGAGAGAGCCTACAATGCCCCGCAGGCTTGTTGGGGTCTTTCTTGAAGCTCTCGTTTTTCTTGTCCCTGTTTACTGATAAAAACACTTCATTTGGCCTCTCATGACACGTTTTGTTGCATTCATCACTAAGGTGTCCTAAAAGATTTAGTGTGGGCTATATTTAAAGGATTCTTTTTTTTTTTTTGTTTCACTCCTGTGGCCTTCCAGGACAATCAACCCTTCTGTCATACATCTCTAGGGTGCAGAGCCATTTTCAAACACTTCTGAAGACAATGGCTTTTCTGTTCCACTTCCTTTGTAGGCTGAAAATGCCAGGGACAATGGCGCCGTGGGTCTCAGCAGAGAGAGGGACATCGCCGCTGCTAGCCGGAGTTACAAAGGGGCTAAGGGCTCCTCTTGGAGCTCCACTGGGCAAGCAGGAAGGAAGCCCCCCGTGAAGGCTGCCCAAAGACGAGCTGACAATGTGGAGATGCGGAATGGACAGCCGACAAAGTCTTTGCTCAGCTGTCCCCTAACGGTGTGCTGTATTCAATGTTTGTCAATGCTGGTGGCTTGTTTACAATCTCATGCTGTCCACGTGTAGTTAACTCATATCAAACACTGGATTTCTCCCTGGGGAAAAAGCCATTCCAGTTACTCACTAGTATTGTTTTATACAGATACCTCTGCAGACGCTACCTTCTTCTTCCTATCTTCGAGGATCTCTGTATTAGAATTTATTTTATATTATGAATTTTCTGCTGTGAGCAAGTCAGATGCATAAGTATTTGGCATTTTAATGAATGTCATCAAAGTGCTTCTTTTTCTTTTTTATTTTTTAAAGGTTCAGGTAGAGTTACCCCTTCAGTCATTCAGGCAGTTCTGTCAGCCATTTCAGTCCACCAGCGAAGTCTAGCATACAAAATGGTGGCTCGATCAGGCAGCGCTGCCAGCCATTTCAGTCCACCAGTAAGTAGTAGAAAATGGCAGCTCAGGCCACTGTTTTAAAGTCCTTTACTTATCTGTTTGGGCAATCGGGCCTCAGAGTCCCTTAACAGGTAGTGTGTTCAGTTGCACCATATGGCAGATCTCATGTCGATCTACCATAAACACGGAAGGCTGAGTCTAAAGGTGGGCACTCTTAGCAATGTTTGTCGCCTACTCCAGGTTTCTATGCCACGTAGTCGCCACGGATCCTAGGCAAGCTTACAGAGCCTAGCAACCGGGGCCGCAGCGAATGAGTGGTGCGCTGCCTTTGAGCGGGTACTGTGTGCGCTATCTACAGTTGATGTCTTGTGGGTGTCTGCATTGCCCACACGTTACACAAGCCGCCTCTCCTATGCGTGGGGTGTGTGGAACCGAGCCGAAAGCAACAGAAGCAGACCTGTTGTCGATGTAAACATACTGGGACCCGGTTGCACTCAGAAGTCGTCCCTAAATGCTGCACAATAGCTTATGGAAAAATATCAGAACATGTGGCT